>JAPCYS010002233.1:0-38298 GCA_028641055.1 Alopecurus myosuroides
GTCATAATGTATGTCTCTATTCTATATGGAATAGAAATTGTGTTGTTTCCATGTTTCTGCAGAATATGCCCTACTAGCTTCAGTTGCAGCAACTGGGTTTGTGTAGATCCCTGATGTAGGTTGCTGGTTATCTTGCATGTTTGCCTTTGCAGTAGAATATTATGCCTGATCCACTGCTGTTCGATTTTATTGCTTGATGCTTTATTACTCTGCTCATAATCTTACGCCATATTTATCAAATTTGATGTGACATTTATATGTTTTGAACTTTATGAAGACCACACTGACTTTCCTCATCATTGCTTTCAGGCGATAGGATCAAGTATGTTGGAGAGTCTGTGCTTGTTGAAGCTGATAACAGGTACTTGTTGGGAGTTCTGCTCCTTTTCTTTTGGGGTTTAGCTTCTTTTATTATGACATATCTTCCTTCGCATTGAAGTTCTTCCAAATTGTTAGCCTTTATGTGGGTATCATGCACACATTTATTCATCCATGCATACATTTATTCAGTTTGTAGCATGAATTGATGGAGTAGCACATCATCCAGAATCATTGATTCACCATGCTTTGTTTGGATGCAACCCGACGTTCTTCTTGTTGACTCATAATGTTAGTAGAGAAGATTTGTGTATTGTCCTTTTTCCACTGTTTCTAGATAACAGTGGACTAAGTTATTAACCATTTCAATGTATTATGTGTGGCTGTAGGTAGAATACTCAGTTGGAGAATGCGGAGATGGTATAAGCCGGAAACTAGCAGGGTCAGGCTCATTATTAACCATCGTCTCTGGAAGATTGATGTCCTTTTTTTTCACAGGCTTATGTGCAGAACCTCGAAAATAGCAGGGTCAGGCTCCAGCAGATTGAGCAAAACCTCCAGTGAGCATGGTCTCAGGTTGTTGCAGAAGCATTTCACTGGTCCAATTCAACATCATAGATAATCGTTTTGTAATAAAGCTTTATTTGTTCTTTGACAGTTTGCCAATTTATGGTTAACGAGACCAAGGCTACTGTGAAGTTCCAGCTGAAAAAGGTGCTCTGCATGGGTGTTGCCGTTGGCCACATGGGTATGGACGAGAAGAAGATCTTCCAGAATGTGAAGATGAGCGTGAATTTCCTGGCCTCTCTGTTGAAGAAGAATTGGCAAAACGTTTGTTTTTTGCTCTCTGCACATACTCAATTCTTGAGATATTGGCAACCTATTTCTTCTTGGGTTATTTTTTCTTCTTGGGTTATTTACCAAGTTACAAATTGAGGATGAAACACTCCGACTAGGATTTTTGGCATGCTATTGTTCTTGTTCATAACCATTTCTGCTGCACTAGTACTAGACTGAAATTCAGTTTGACACTTTATTTGCCTGCTTGTGTTCTTACATTATATTATCAACTGCAGGAAAGTTCCCAACTCTGCTGTCTCATTCGGAGTCCCTGGAAGCCATGTTCTGCAATCGGATGCTGAGTCGCCATCTCTTCATTAAGAGTTCATTATGTTCTCCTTAGTCAGTCTTGTTTTTGCCATTGTGATGTATCAGTCTTGTTTTTGCCAGTGTGTTGTATCTGTAATGTAGTAGTAAGTGATATTTACTGTTTATGATGAAGTGCCATCTACTGTATGACGAAATGAGATGATCTTGAATGGGAGTGATGATGTATGTGCTTCTGTCACGTGTTGTTTGCTGTGTATATGTTGATTTAATAACTGCTCAATATCTAGAAATGTTTCTACTCTGGAAGTTGGCCCATCTATTGGACTGTTAAAAGGCCATGGCCCAAAATGTACTAGGCTGAGAATGTAACGGCCCAAACAAACAAAAACCAGAACTAATATCGTGATAAGAAAAAAGGCCTGGGATAGAAAAAGGCTCACAAAGATTCTGCTTGGTCCATTTAGGAAAAAAAAATAAGGCAGGAAAAAACCACAAAAAGGCTTAATTGTTGGGCCTGGCCCATATTGAGGTGCAGCTATGGAATGGGCTGAATCTCTTCCATGACCTACTCAGTTGGTCATAATTTTGCCACGTAGGATTGGCCACGTAGGATCTGACGTGGCTATGGCAGGATATCACATGACCAAATCAGTTGGTCATAGGGTTATGACCCCTCTGATTGAGTCATAGAGTCTATGACAATTTCATTCAATTAGTCATTGACGATCAAATAAGACGCTCGGTATGTGACTTTCCATTTTTGGTCAAAAAGGGGTCATGAATCAACCTACGTGACCTTCTAGTGACAAAAATTGAGGGTCACGTATCAACATATTTCTTGTAGTGTATCTACTATAAATCTAGTATGCACGAACATGGTTAAATATCAGTATGTTCACGTCATGTTCATGATTTATACTTGGATTAATTTAATCTGTAAATTGCCTAAATTCTTAACAATCCAAAAACCTAATATGTGTAGGCAATTTTCGATTCATGGTTTTGCTACTGCACTGAAACCGGACCCGTTTACGGGAACGTACTTTAAGCATTGGCAGACCAAAATATTCTTATGGCTCGCGGCTATGAACGTGTTCTGAGTCGTCGGTGTCACTCCCACAGAAACGATTACTCCTGAACAGGAGAAGGCGTTTAGGGATGCCACCGTCGTCTTTGTTGGATGCGTTCTAAGCGTGATCGGAGAGAAGTTTGTTGACGCATATTTACATGTGCGGGTTGCCAAGGACTTGTGGGAGGCGCTCGAATCCAAATTCGGCGCAACCGATGCTGGCAGCGAGATGTACAGTATAGAGCAGTTCCATGACTATAGAATGGTCGAAAACCGTTCTGTTTTGGAGCAGTCTCATGAGATACAGTGCATCGCTAAGGAGCTTGAAATTCTCAAGTGCGTGTTACCGGGCAAGTATGTCGCGGGATGCATAATCGTCAAGCTGCCTAATTCCTGGAGGAGATTTGCCACTACTCTGAAACATCAGAGGCATGAATTCTCAGTAGAGGATGTCATCGGCCATCTGAGTGTTGAGCAAAATTCGAGGGCAAAGGACTCGCATGGAAAAGGGAATGAAGGGACTTCTGCGGCCAATATGGTACAGAAGAACTACAACTCCCACAAGAACAAGGCGAGGACTGGTGTCTAGCAGAATACCGACTTTAAGAAGAAGGCTAAGAAGACCTTCAAGAAGGATAAGAAGAAAGATGACTGCTTCACTTGTGGTTCACTGGAACACTGGGCTGGGAAGTGCCCAAAGAAGTATGTGAAGCCAGGAAAGGATTCCAAGGCTGTCAACATGATCGTGAGCAACAATGAGAATGGGGCATCTGGGTATGGTAATTATTTTACTGTATTTTCAGTTTGTCAGTCTACTGATTGGTGGATTGACACAGGTGCAAACATTCATGTGTGTGCCGACATCTCATTGTTTTCTTCTTATCAGATCACATGGAACGGGTCCGTATCGATGGGGAACGGCGCAAGTGCTTCTCTACTTGGTGTTGGCACGGTCGATCTGAAGTTTACTTCGGGAAGGATCGTGCAGCTCAAGAACGTGCAGCATGTCCCCGCCATCAAGAAGAATCTCGTTAGTGGCTCCCTTCTATGTAGAGAAGGATTTAAGTTGGTTTTCGAGTCCACTAAAGTAGTTGTAACGAAATATGGACTGTTTGTTGGAAAAGGGTATGAGTGCGGAGGTCTGTTCCGCTTTTCCCTCACTGATTTTTGTAATAAAGTCATGAACAATATTCATTCGAGTGTTAATGAAACAGAAGTTTGGCATTCACGTCTTTGACACGTTCGTTTCAGTTGCATGACGCGGTTAGAAAAACTAAATTTAATTCCAAGTTTCACTTTAGCCAAAGGTTCTAAGTGCCATTCGTGTGTACAAGCAAAGCAACCTCGCAAGCCCCACAAGGCTGCGGAGGAGAGACACTTGGCGCCATTAGAACTCATACATTCTGATCTCTGTGAGATGAATGGTGTGTTGACTAAAGGTGGAAAGATATTCATGACGTTAAAGATGATTCCACTAGGTTTTGCTATGTATATGTTAAACACTAAAGATGAGGCTCTACACTACTTTAAAATCTATAAGGCAGAAGTTGAGAATCAACTTGAAAAGAAAATTAAACGAATCCGGTCAGATCGTGGTGGAGAGTATTTCTCTAATGAGTTTGACTCTTTCTGTGCGGAACATGGCATTATTCACGAGAGGACGCCTCCCTATTCACCTCAGTCAAATGGGGTTGCCGAAAGGAAAAACCGTACTCTAACAGATTTGGTTAACGCCATGTTAGATACATCGGGTTTATCCAAGGCATGCTGGGGGGAGGCTATATTGACATCATGTCATGTCCTGAATAAAGTTCCGACGAAAGACAATGAGGTCACTCCCTATGAGCAATGGGACAAGAGAAAAACAACACTCTCGTACTTACGTACTTGGGGCTGTTTGGCAAAATTCAATGTGCCAATCCCCAAAAAGCGTAAACTTGGACCAAAGACCGTGGATTGCGTTAATTTGGGATACGCTAAGAATAGCGTTGGCTATAGATTTCTAGTAGTGAAATATGAGGTACCTGACGTGAAGGTCGGTACGATTTTGGAGTCTAAAGATGCTACATTCTTTGAGGATATTTTTCCTATGAGAGATATGCAAAGCACTTCTAGACAGGAATCAGAGGAGACTCCTGAATCTGCCATTCCTATGGAATATTATGAACAAACACATGACGAGAATCCTGAGAAGGATGACGAGAAAACCCTTGGTAGGGGAAAGAGACAGAGGACTGCAAAGTCCTTTGGTGATGATTTGCTTGTGTACCTTGTGGATGATACTCCCACTTCTATTTCAGAAACTTATGCATGTCCAGATGCTGACTACTGGAGAGAAACGGTCCGTAGCGAGATGGATTCCATCATGGCTAATGGAACGTGGGAGATCACTGAACGTCCTTATGGCTGTAAACCATTAGGACGTAAGTGGGTGTTCAAAAAGAAGCTTAGGCCTGATGGTACGATTGAAAAGTACAAGGCTAGACTTGTGGCCGAGGGTTATTCCCAGAAACAAGATGAAGATTTCTTTGACACTTATTCACATGTGGCCAGACTGACCACCATTCGAGTATTACTCTCGTTGGCGGCCTCGCATGGTCTTCTCGTCCATCAGATGGATGTTAAGACGGCTTTCCTAAATGGAGAGTTAGACGAGGAAATCTATATGCAACAGCCAGATGGCTTTGTGTTAGATGGTCAAGAAGGAAATGTGTGTAAGTTACTGAAATCTTTATATGGGCTGAAACAAGCACCTAAGCAATGGCATGAGAAGTTCAATACAACTTTAACATATGTTGGCTTTGTTGTTAATGAAGCTGACAAATGTGTATACTATCGCCATGGTGGGGGCGAAGGAGTTATTTTGTGTTTGTATGTTGATAACATACTGATATTTGGGACCAACCTCAAAGTAATCAATGAGGTTAAGTCATTTCTATCCCAGAACTTTGAGATGAAAGATCTGGGTGTGGCTGATGTTATCTTGAACATCAAGCTGTTGAGAAACAATGAGGGTGGGATTACACTTCTGCAATCCCATTATGTTGAGAAGGTTTTGAGTCGTTTTGGATATTCGGACTGCAAAACTTCTCCAACGCCATATGATCCTAGTGTGCGGATTCGAAAGTTCGAAGGCACAGCTAAGGATCAGCTGAGGTACTCTCAAGTAATTGGTTCACTCATGTACCTAGCGAGCGCTACGAGGCCTGACATCATGTTTGCTGTGTGCAAACTAAGCCGGTTTGTTTCCAATCTGGGTGATGAGCATTGGCATGCTGTAGAAAGAATTATGCGCTATCTGAAAGGTACCATGAACTATGGACTTCACTACAGTGGATATCCTTCGATACTTGAAGGTTATTGTGATGCGAATTGGATCTCTGATGCTGATGAGATGAAAGCCACAACGGGGTATGTGTTTACCCTTGGAGGTGGTGCTGTTTCCTGGAAGTCTTGCAAGAAAACGATCTTAACGAGATCGACAATGAAAGCATAATTAATAGCATTAGACACGTCTAGTGTCGAAGCAGGATGGCTTCGAGATCTTTTGATGGACTTGCCTGTGGTTGAAAAGCCAGTACCGGCTATCCTTATGAACTGTGACAATCAAACAGTAATTGTCAAGGTGAAGAGTTCAAAGGACAATGCACAGTCCACAAAGCACATAAAAATGAGATTAAAAGCTGTCAGACATTTATGAAACTCCAGAGTGATAGCGGTGGATTATATCCAGTCGGCTAAGAATCTGGCAGATCCCTTTACTAAAGGGCTATCACGTGTTGTGATAGAAAGTGCATCGAGGGAGATTGGTATGAGACCCACATGAGTTGCCATGGCAGTAACCCAACCTATGTGATCGGAGATCCCGTGAAGTGGGACCTGGAAAAACAAGTTAGTGGTTAACTGAGGAGAGTAATTTTTACTAACCCACTCCACTGGAGATGCAGTACTCTCAAAACTGTATGGCAGGTTGACTTTTGTCTTAATGTGTTCCAAGGCTTGTATAAGCAAGATGCTATCCTACAGAGCGATCTTTGGAGGAACACACCTATATGATCCTGACTGCTGGTCACAGTCTATGAGATTGGGTGATCTCTAATAAGTTCATGAATAGGCCAGGAGTATGACTAATATGCTCCACCCGAGGGGTCAGCCTTCGGCAGCCTAGTACTGGCAAGACATTTAGTGAAACTATTTTACGTCAAACTGACAATTCAAGGCATAGTCCATTTTTCAGTTGTGATGTAGTGTAGCTACTTGTTCTAGGTGGATGTTCAACCTTAACCGGTCTCCACTAAAAATGCCGGTATATAAAAACAGTGAATGGAACAGAGGACAACACTATGGGTCTTCGGGATCTGGTGGGCGATTGCTGAAATTCGGATGGGCTGCAGAGCCCATTAGGCAATTTCCATTTAATCCCAAAGGGCCATGCTGCCATAGCAAATGGTGGGAGTTTAGTCCCATATTGCTAGTTGGGAGAGTTTTGCACCAGTTTATAAGGTGAGCTCTCTCCCCACTAGTGTGAGTTGGTATGAAGAGAGAGGAGTAGTGGAGGTGTTCCACACGCGCGCTCCTCCTCCTCCGCCGCCCGCCTCGCCACGCCTCGCCTCGCCTCGTCACGACGCGCCGCGGGTTGCG
Organism: Alopecurus myosuroides; assembly: GCA_028641055.1. NCBI lineage: Eukaryota > Viridiplantae > Streptophyta > Magnoliopsida > Poales > Poaceae > Alopecurus > Alopecurus myosuroides. The sequence goes on from JAPCYS010002233.1 coordinate 7,139, forward strand.
GGAATGAGCCGAGTCGATGCCTTTATTTTGGCAGTCGGAAACGGGGAGTCAACAGACACGGCAATAATATGAGACGTCATAATTATTGTTGTCTAGTTGCGTCACATTTATACTGGTAACAGCCGTATTGATCGCGTGTGATAACTGCGCGCAGTAAAACGCCGCCTTTATCACGTGGTAACGGCTGTAGTAAACGCCAATTAAATTGACCGTTCTCCTACTCGGCCGTGCCTATAAATTGGAGACTCAGGCGGACGCAGTATACACAACTCACACACGCCGGCTCTTTGCGCCCACTGTCGTTCCACCTCTTGTTGCTGCCGCCGGTGATCCCTACACGGCCGACGGGAGAGCAAGCCTCCGAAACCCCGCCTCTCCAGATCCTGTACGGGAGAGGGGCGATTAGGTTTTTGGGGAGCGTCTACTACGCGACTGCTCGCTGCTGCTGTACATCTACTTCGTCTACTACCGCGTCGCCCTCGTCGTCAACAGTACATCTACTTCGACTACTACCTCATCGTCAACATGGCCACCGAAGCCGAACGAGCTGCTGCTGCCGCCGCTGCTGCCACCGAGGCCGCTGCTGCCGCTGAGGCCGCCAACACTGCTGCTGCCGCCGCCGCGGCCGCCGCCTCTGCTACGGCCACTGCCAATTGGCCAACTGCAGGGTATAGCACGTTTATCCCTGTCATTATTATTTCCATGTGTGCAACACTAGTAGCTTGCGTAGATTTATCTACTAAAAATCTAGTATGCACGAACATGGTTAAATATCAGTATGTTTACGTCATGTTCATGATTTATACTTGGATTAATTTAATCTGTAAATTGCCTAAATTCTTAACATATTGCACGAAGGCTGAGCCACAAATTGCTAGGGTTGTGCCTCAGGGCATGGCCGCCGGCGAGGAGGTCATGTTGACTGCTCGACATGCGATGGAGACACAGCTAGCGGCGGTGGCAGAGGCGTCCGAGGAGTTCGTGCATGCGATGGAAGGCGATGGTGTGGAGCTCCATCACCAACTTTCAGATCCTCTGCACAACACTAATGTTCCAGATCCTCCGCTTACGGCCGCCATGGCCGACCACTGCGACTCAACACGCAGCCGCACTTCCCCTAATCGGCATACTCATCGTCTGTATGGGCGCCACTGACGGGTCTCATTGTTAGCGCCACAACCCGCCGTCCTCGACCTCCGCCGCCACCGGCTGTGCCCTCGCATCCTCCTATGAGATGCAAGAAGATGCTAGGCAATTCAATATGCTCCATGCCAGGGACATGTTAGGTAGTGGAGTGATATTATCGATCTTCAAGCTGCAATGCCATCACGCCACAGGTGACCCAGTCGAACAAAAGCATGGTGGAGATAAACGCTGATCTCCCGATGTTGTCAACTCGCTACCGTTTTCCAGTATATATATATGTTGTTAATCTGGAATTCTTAATCTCCCGATGTAGATCTCATTCCATCTTAGCAGTTCACTGCTATACATGGTAGAGCCTGAATAAACATTTTCTATACTGTTTCATCTTGCTTGGCAGGAGTGGATAGAGTCTGAAGAATCGTCTTCAGTGGGTGAAGATGACATGGATATAGAAGACAACCAAGGCGAAAATAAGGAGGAACGCATGCGTGGACCATGACCCACAGGTAAAATATTATGTTGTTAATCCACTGTTAGAGACTTAGCATGTGCTCTTAATACTGTTGTTGGTTTCGTCTTGGTAGTTCATCAGTAATGCTGGACTCTGAAAATATATCCCTTCATTTTTTCTCGATTTGCTTCCCAGGAACAACCGGATGAACCTCTACTGTCTTGTTCAGGTGGGCTTTTCCGATCAGGTGACGACACGGGGAGGGGAGGACGTAAACAACTACCAAGACAAGAGTGAGGAGCAACTTGAGAGGAGGAATGAGGACTATAAAACTAAGGAGGCGCCAGAACTGTGACGTCGTCACTCCGCACTCCCTTTATTTCTATCTGATTTGGTTGTATCCATGCATCATGCCGACGCTGAACACGGACTTGTTCAGTTCCGTTTCTCTTCAGTTCGTACTATCTGTGGTTTGGCCTGTTTATAAGCTGCTGCTGGGGATCTGCATGAAGCAACACTATATATCAAAATCTTGATCTATTCTCTTTGCCGTGCCTTTCCATTTGCTTCAATCAATATTTACTAATATCACAACACTATTCAGTAGGTTTGGAAGTACCGAGTTAGAACCTTAGTGTCTGATATGAGTTCAATCACGTAAGGTTCTCTGTGGTACTCATTTGTTTTGTGTAGTGAAAAACATTAGAACTTACATTCTGTTGCCCTCTGGTACCATGTTGTTATTGCGTTTTCTGCTCAAATTTACTTATATCATGAAAACCACAGTTTAAAATTTCGTTGATGCGTTCATATTCAGGTGTTCCATATTAGAAATTTAGCTCGTGGCCATGCTGTTTCACCTCCATGACTACTTTAGGCAGTGCCCAAATAACTTTGCAGACGGGATGGAGTTCTTACGTCGGTTTGATAGGATTCTGTTTCTTTCAGTAGTAGATTGCTTGGACTCCCTTCGAAATGCGGAATGCAACTTACAATTTTGTACTTGCAAATATCTGGTCAATTGAAACAAGTTCTAATCCAGTATAACTTGCACAAAAAAGCACGGGCACAACTTTTATGGCAGTCGACACCAACTCATCAGTTCAGCAAGCAATGTATCCTCAAATTGTTGCTTCTGTTATGCATATATCAGCCACTATTGTAACTTTCACAGTTACAAGAATTACAAAATTTTCATTTTATGTTATGTACTGTGTAGTATTACCTGATAGTTTGACATTGCAACACGTGGTGGCTACTCTCGATTCCAGGGAATCCGGTTGCTGTATTTCTATTATAAATATGTCCGGTGATATTTTCTTTTGAACGGTCTCACTAAATCTCCATGGAAGAATTGAGCGTGTTGCTTCATTTGATCGTACAGTGCGGACTGCTGATTGCAATTTGGATCACATACAAGCTGCTTTTGGTGAGTTGGCTGAAATTGCATTTCAATTTACGAAATATGATGGAGCAAATGCTGTCCTGGAGGTGGATTCAAACCATTCGGAAGCTTACAGGCAGCGGGCATTGGTGCTTCATCACAGATGCAGGTAATTTTTTTTTTTGATAATGGGCTTTATTACTTAAAAAAGTATTACACCCGGCTTCTGCATAACAAGATGCACACGGCCGACAGAGTATGAAAAAACAAGAAATCAATAGCAACTAGCCGATTACAATCAAGATGAAGAATCAACTGTCGCGTATGGTGCCATGATCCTAAAATCAAGCGGCCATCCATGTGGGATAAAAATATCCCTCGCCACTCTTTCCAGTCGTGCACATGCCTCCATAAAAAGGTCGCGATACTCCGCCCGTTGTAATATGCACCACGAACGGAGAATACCTGTGCAACGGAATAGAACCTGCAAACGAGAAGAATTTTTATCATTAAAAATCTTGTCATTTCTACACAGCCAGCGACCATATAACGGCAAGCGCTCCTACCCTAAATATAGTTTTTAAACCTATTGTCAACTCCATTCAACCAGTTGCCAAAGATATTTGCAACGGATGTCGGAGGATATAAGTTCGAAGCCATTTGGATAGCTGACCATATAGACCGCGCAAAAACGCACTCGAAGAATAAGTGTTTTATCGTTTCATCCATAGGACAGGAAACACACTTTGTACTCCCATGCCAATTACGTCTGACAAGATTATCTTTAGTTAATATGACCCCTTTACGAAGGTACCATGCAAAGATTTTCATCTTCAGAGGTATCTTCATGCGCCATATTTTCTTATTGTTATCGACCGGCACTTCTGAATGTATCAATGCCCTATACAAGGAGTCAACTGAGAACATACCATTAGTTAAACTCCATCGAAATTCATCGGTGCCTTGTGACAGTTGGATCATAGCCAACCTATCTAACAGAGCATTCCAAGATTGCAATCTTGGTCCGAAAACATCTCGCCTGAACGTCACATTTGGTGGGAACGTTTGCATTACCGTAGCTAACGTTTCACCTTTGTGACGCACAATATTGTATAGGGCTGGATACTGTTCTCGGAGGGTGGTATTTCCTAACCATTGATCCTCCCAAAACCGTATCTGAGATCCATCCTTTATGTTAAATACCCATAGCGAAAGAACTTGTTCTTTGTCGCCATTAGGCCAGCCCAAAAGTGAGAATCACCCGGTTTCCAAGTCACCTGTGATAACGCTTTTGTGCCGATGTATTTTCTCTTTAGGAGGGTTTGCCAAACACCATTTTCTGTAAGTAGCTTAAATAGCCATTTACCTAGAAGAGCTGAGTTTTTGACCATAAGGTCATGAATACCCAGCCCTCCCTGATCTTTGGGTCTGCAGACCACATCCCATCTTGCCAGTCGATATTTCTTTTTCTCATTATCCCCTTGCCAAAAGAATCTCGACCTGAAGTAATCCAACTTCTTCAAGACTCCTTTGGGTAGTTGGAAGAAAGATATCATATACAGAACCATATTTGACAGTACTGAGTTTATGAGTACCAATCTTCCCCAAGGGACAATAATTTACCTTTCCAGCTTGCCAGCCTTTTCTGCAGACGCTCTTCAACATGCTTCCATTCAGCATTAGACAGTCGCCTATAATGTATTGGGATACCCAAATACTGGATAGGAAACTGACCTTGCTCACATCCGAATATTTCCGAATATTGAGCAATAGCGTCCTGGGCATCGCCAAAGCAGAAAAATTCACTTTTATGGAAGTTGATCTTTAAACCAGACATTTGCTCGAACGCTGAAAGAATTAACTTTAGATTCGTAGCTTTCTGTAGATCATGTTCCATGAACAGAATTGTGTCATCTGCATATTGAAGGATAGATAGTCCCCCATCCACAAGATGGGGTACCACTCCTTCAATGAGGCCATTTTCTTTGGCCCGTTCAATCATGATCACTAACATATCCGCCACAATGTTAAAGAGTATTGGCGATAATGGATCACCTTGCCTCAATCCTTTCTTTGTCTGGAAGTATTTGCCTATTTCATCATTGATTTTAACAGCAACACTCCCTCCAGACACAAAATTATGGATCATGGCACACCACTCCTCCGAGAAACCTTTCATTCTCAGAGTTTGATGGAGGAACGACCAATTAACCTTATCATAGGCCTTTTCAAAGTCAATTTTAAAAATTACTCCATTTAACTTTTTGGTGTGCATTTCATGGACAGTCTCGTGTAAAACCACGACCCCATCAAGGATATTCCTACCTTGCATAAAAGCAGTCTGAGTAGGCTTCACCACATGATCTGCCACCGCGTTAAGCCGAATGGTAGCCACTTTCGTAAAGATTTTGAAGCTAACATTTAGGAGGCAGATTGGTCTATATTGTTGAATCCTTTCTGCTTCCATAATCTTAGGCAACAAAATGATATCCCCAAAATTAAGGCGAAACAGATCTAGTTGGCCCGCATGCAGACAACCAAACAACTCCAGTAAATCATCCTTGATGGTTTCCCAGAAATGTTGGTAAAACTCTGCCGGAAAGCCATCTGGTCCTGGCGCCTTATTATGTTCCATCAAAAATACTGCCTTCTTAATTTCCTCTTCAGAGAAGGGAGCAGTAAGGAAGGTATTCTCTTCGACAGAAACTTGTGGAATATCATCTGTTCGCGACTCATCCATAGATACATGAGTATCCATCGGAGCCCCAAACAAATCTTTATAGTACTTTGTTATAAAGGCCTTGAGCTGCTCCTGTCCTTCGATCAGACCTTCATCTTGTACCAGAGAATGAATCCGCTTCTTTCTATGTCGCCCATTGGCTACATTATGAAAATAGCGAGTATTCGAGTCTCCTTCTAAAATGAATTTAGCCTTTGATCTCTGGTACCATTTGATCTCTTCCTCACGCAGCAAGGAGGCTACTTTAGCATTAGATTGGCTTTTTAGCTCAATTTCTTGCTGGCTTAGTAGTCTACTTTCTGCGATGATGTCAAGTTCATTAATAATGGTGCACAGGCGCCTTCTCTTTTTTAAGATTACCAGCCGTATGCCTAGCCCAACCACGAAGATATCTGCGAACATTATGCATTTTAATGTTCCATCTTCCGATCGGAGTAGTTCCCGTCACTGGTTTAGCCCATTCCTTTTTAACCAGTTCATCAAAACCATCACGCAACAACCATCCCAATTCAAATTTGAACTGTGGTTGAGTAATAGGTCTTACAACCGGTAGAAAGTAGAATGGGTGCATGGTCCGATAGAGACTCAATACGCTCCATAGCTCGTACCGTGACCAATGGGTATTTTCTTCCCAATCGGTGGTCATCAATACTCGATCTAGTTTTTCGTATGTCGGCTCCGGGAGACTATTAGCCCAGGTAAATTGTCTCCCTGTCATATGTACCTCTCTCAAATCCAGACTGTCGATGACAGCATTGAACAAGAAAGGCCAATGTCTATCGAACCTTCCTTTGCTTTTTTCATGTTGGAATCTTAGCATATTAAAATCCCCACCTATAATCATAGGATACGGGTTTTCATTAGCTAAATTCACCAACTCGCGAAGGAATGCTGCTTTATGTTCTTCTTGAGCGGCCCCATAGACGGCAACCAAACTCCATATGAAATTATCAGCTCTGTTCCGGATATGTGCCTTAATATGAAAGTCACCATCCGTTTACTGCCAACACATCCATAGAGTCTGATTTAACACCTAATAAAATGCCACCCGATCTTCCACGAGGAGGGATTGAATGCCAAGTGAAGTCTACGCCTCCCGAGAGACGGTCCAACACACTCTGCGTAAAATCCCTTCTACCCGTTTCCGAAATCGCCAAAAACTCCAACCTATGATCCCTCACATACTGAGCAATATTCAAATGTTTAGCCAAGTCACCAAGACCTCTGCTATTAGTGAAAATGCCGTTCATTGAGAAACAGATTGGTTTTTTGATCTTTTCTCGACTTTGCGAGCTAACTTATTCCTTTTGTCCTTAGCAGATTTGGATTTGCGGCCTGAGGCATATAGATCATTTAACGATCCTAGCCCGTCCTCATCCATATCCACCTCCGTCACCTCACCCACCAAATGCGATAGAAGCTGTCCATCAATCGTGGCATTCACTTCCTCGTCATCTATAGGTGAGACAACCGGCTTTGAGGAACCACATGGTGACACCCTAAGGCGATCAAACTCCACATGTTTCAAAACATTAGCCGAGACTTCTATTTCCTTCTCATTTCTACCAATATTAACTCCTATATGTGCTAAACTAGAAGACATTTTAGAAGAGGAATACGATAGAAAAGAGCTAGAGTCGGATGGCATACCCCCAGTCGGTGAAGAAAACATCGCCGCTTTACGGCGCATCGCTTTTGCAAGCGCGTCTTCATCCGTCGCCGAAGAGCCATCCTCCGCCACCTGGTGGCGAGCGCTACGCCGAACCGTAGTCTTGTGCGTAGCAGCATCCCTAGTCACTGCGGGAGGGGGCGGCGATGAAGTAGGAGCCCCCTCGACCACAGTGGACGGCGACACCGCCCTACTCCGTGGGCTGGTCGCCGACGTCACCGCCATCCGCCCAGGACATGCCGCCGGCAGGTCCACCGAAGTGCCGCCAACCTGGGCCGATGCCGTCTCAGCGGAGGTCGCCCCCGAGCGGAGGTTAGAACCTCAACGCCCAGGGCAACCCCCACCCGCGCAGCGTCCTGCGCCTCCTCCGTCGTAGCCGGGCCGTCGCCTACCAGCGCCTGACTGGGCCTTGCCGAGCCCAACGCCGGCATCAGTCCCGCTGGGCCGGGTGCAAGAGCGGAGCACCGCTGCTGCACGCTCGGTGCATGACCCGGCGTCCCCTCCGGCATCGCACGCTGCAGGGCAGCCCGGTCCAGTCCGTCCGTAGGCGTGTCCTCCGTCGCCACTGTATGCAAGTTGGACCGGTCCAACTCGATCTCAGGTGACCCCTGCTGCTGTCGGCTGCTGTGAGGAGAACCAGCCACCCGAGCGCACACCGTATCCGCTGCATCGTCGAAGCTCCCGAACAGAATAGTGCCACTCATCGCCCTCGACTCAAGCTGTCTAGGAGCTAACAAGGAGTTCCTCAACACCACATCAGCAACGCTTCTCCCCCCGGACATATTGTACTGATAAACAATCTCCTTCCCGCGTGGAGTTTGCGGATTAGGATTAAGCGGAGTTACCGCCACATTCCGCAACAAAGCAGACACCGACGTCCCCTGCTGCTGAGAAGAACCACTCCCGGGAGCCGGATCAACAACCATACTGTCAACATGCGTAGCACCCTGCACAGATGACCCTCCATGACCCTGCTTCCTTGTATCAGTCAATTTTTATACTGTTCCCTCCAAATACTGAACGGGATGGACCGGAAGATAAGACTGCAATAGGCACCAAAACGACAATAGGCACCAAACGACACATGCCTTCCCGACGATGGCGGTCTAGCACAAGCTGGTGACGCGTCGATGGCGATGGATCCCGACGATGGCGTCCTGGGCGCGCCATTGTCGTTTTGGTGCCTATTGTAGGCCCATTAGCCCATTTCCACTTAATCCCAAAGGCCCATGCTGCCATAGCAAATGGTGGGAGTTTAGTCCCACATTGCTAGTTGGGAGAGTTTTGCACCAGTTTATAAGGTGAGCTCTCTCCCCACTAGTGTGAGTTGGTATGAAGAGAGAGGAGTAGTGGAGGTGTTCCACACGCGCGCTCCTCCTCCTCCGTCGCCCGCCTCGTCACGACACGTCACGTCACGACACGACGCGGGTTGCGGGAATGAGCCGAGCCGATGCCTTTATTTTGGCAGTTGGAAACGGAGAGTCAACAGACACGCCAATAATATGAGACGTCAGATTGATTGCTGTCAATTGCGTCACATTTATTTTGGTAACAGCCGCGCGCAGTAAAACGCCGCATTGATCACGTGGTAACCGCGCGCAGTAAAACGCCGCATTGATTACGTGGTAACGGCTATAGTAAACGCCAAATGAATTCGTGAGCTGACCGTTCTCCTACCCGGCCGTGCCTATATATTAGGGGCGCAGGGGGCGGACACAAACACACAACTCATACCCTCTTTGCGCCCACTGTCGTTCCACCACCTGTTGCTGCCTCCGGTGATCCCATCCCGTCTACCGCGTACACGGCCGACGGGAGAGCAGGCCTCCGAAACCCCGACTCTCCAGATCCTGTACGGGAGAGGGTCGATTAGGTTTTTGGGGAGCGTCTCCTACGCGACTGCTCGCTGCTGCTGTACGTCTACTTCGTCTACTACCGCGTCGCCTTCGTCATCAACATGGCATCCGAAGCCGAACGAGCTGCTGCTGCCGCCGAGGCCGCTGCTGCTGCTGAGGCCGCCAACGCTGCTGCTGCCGCCGCCTCTGCTACGACTACTGCCAATTGGCCAACTGCAGGGTATAACACGTTTATCCCTGCCCTTGTTATTTCCATATGTGCGATACTAGTAGTTTGCGTAGATGTGTCTACTGTCAACCTAGTATGCATGAATATGGTTAATATCAGTATGCTTACGTCATGATCGTGATTTATACTTGGATTAATTTAATCTGTAAATTGCCTAAATTCCTAACAATCAAAAACCTAATATGTGTAGGCAATTTTCGATTCATGGTTTTGCTACTGCACTGAAACCGGACCCGTTTACGGGGACGTACTTTAAGCGTTGGCAGACCAAAACATTCTTATGGCTCACGGCTATGAACGTGTTCTGGGTCGTCGGTGTCACTCCCACGGAAACGATTACTCCTGATCAGGAGAAGGCGTTTAGGGATGCCACCGTCGTCTTAGTTAGATGTTCGCGTGATCGAGAGAAGTTTGTTGACGCATATTTACATGTGCGGGTTGCCAAGGACTTGTGGGAGGCGCTCGAATCCAAATTCGGCGCAACCGATGCTGGCAGCGAGATGTACAGTATAGAGCAGTTCCATGACTACAGAATGGTCGAAAACCGTTCTGTTTTGGAGCAGGCTCATGAGATACAGTGCATCGCTAAGGAGCTTGAAATTCTCAAGTGCGTGTTACCGGGAAAGTATGTCGCGGGATGCATAATCGCCAAGCTGCCTAATTCCTGGAGGAGCTTTGCCACTACTCTGAAACATCAGAGGCGTGAATTCAGTAGAGGATGTCATCGGCCATCTGAGTGTTGAGCAGAATTCGGGCAAAGGCCTCGCATGGAAAAGGGAATGAAGGGACTTCTGCGGCCAATATGGTACAGAAGAACTACAACTCCCACAATAACAAGGCGAGGACTGGTGTCCAGCAGAATACCGACTTCAAGAAGAAGTCTAAGAAGACCTTCAAGAAGGATAAGAAGAAAGATGGCTGCTTCACTTGTGGTTCACTGGAACACTAGGCTGGGAAGTGCCCAAAGAAGTATGTGAAGCCAGGACAGGATTCCAAGGCTGTCAACATGATCGTGAGCAACAATGAAAATGGGGCATCTGGGTATGGTAATTTGTTTACTGTATTTTTAGTTTGTCAGTCTACTGATTGGTGGATTGACACAGGTGCAAACATTCATGTGTGTGCTGACATCTCATTGTTTTCTTCTTATCAGGTCACAAGGAACGGGTCCGTATTGATGGGGAACGGCGCAAGTGCTTCTGTACTTGGTGTTGGCACGGTCGATCTGAAGTTTACTTCGGGAAGGATCGTGCAGCTCAAGAACGTGCAGCATGTCCCCGCCATCAAGAAGAATCTCGTTAGTGGCTCCCTTCTATGTAGAGAAGGATTTAAGTTGGTTTTCGAGTCCAATAAAGTAGTTGTAACGAATATGGACTGTTTGTTGGAAAAGGGTATGAGTGCGGAGGTCTGTTCCGCTTTTCCCTCGCTGATTTTTGTAATAAAGTCGTGAACAATATTCATTCGAGTGTTAATGAAACAGAAGTTTGGCATTCACGTCTTTGTCACGTTGGTTTCAGTTGCATGACGCGGTTAGCAAAACTAAATTTAATTCCAAGTTTCACTTTAGCCAAAGGTTCTAAGTGCCATTCGTGTGTACAAGCAAAGCAACCTCGCAAGCCCCAAGGCTGCGGAGGAGAGACACTTGGCGGCATTAGAACTCATACATTCTGATCTCTGTGAGATGAATGGTGTGTTGACTAAAGGTGGAAAGAGATACTTCATGACGTTAATAGATGATTCCACTAGGTTTTGCTATGTATATCTGTTAAACACTAAAGATGAGGCTCTACACTACTTTAAAATCTATAAGGCAGAAGTTGAGAATCAACTTGAAAAGAAAATTAAACGAATCCGGTCAGATCGTGGTGGAGAGTATTTTTCTAATGAGTATGACTCTTTCTGTGCGGAACATGGCATTATTCACGAGAGGACGCCTCCCTATTCACCTCAGTCAAATGGGGTTGCCGAAAGGAAAAACCGTACTCTAACAGATTTGGTTAACGCCATGTTAGATACATCGGGTTTATCCAAGGCATGGTGGGGGAGGCTATATTGACATCATGTCATGTCCTGAATAAAGTTCCGACGAAAGACAATGAGGTCACTCCCTATGAGCAATGGGAGAAGAGAAAAACAACACTCTCATACTTACGTACTTGGGGCTGTTTGGCGAAAGTCAATGTGCCGATCCCCAAAAAGCGTAAACTTGGACCAAAGACCGTGGATTGCGTTAATTTGGGTACGCTAAGAATAGCGTTGGCTATAGATTTCTAGTAGTGAAATCTGAGGTACCTGACGTGAAGGTCGGTACGATTTTGGAGTCTAAATATGCTACATTCTTTGAGGATATTTTTCCTATGAGAGATGCAAAGCACTTCTAGACAAGAATCGGATGAGACTCCTGAACCTGCCATTCCTATGGAATATTATGAACAAACACATGATGAGAATCCTGAGAAGGATGACGAGGAAACCCTTGGTAGGGGAAAGAGACAGAGGACTGCAAAGTCCTTTGGTGATGATTTCCTTGTGTACCTTGTGGATGATACTCCCACTCCTATTTCAGAAGCTTATGCATCTCCAGATGCTGACTACTGGAGAGAACCGGTCCGTAGCGAGATGGATTCCATCATGGCTAATGGAACGTGGGAGATCACTGAACGTCCTTATGGCTGTAAACCATTAGGATGTAAGTGGGTGTTCAAAAAGAAGCTTAGGCCTGATGGTACGATTGAAAAGTACAAGGCTAGACTTGTGGCCAAGGGTTATTCCCAGAAAGAAGATGAAGATTTCTTTGATACTTATTCACCGGTGGCCAGACTGACCACCATTCGAGTATTACTCTTGTTGGCGGCCTCGCATGGTCTTCTCGTCCATCAGATGGAGTTTAAGACGGCTTTCCTAAATGGAGAGTTAGACGAGGAAATCTATATGCAACAGCCAGATGGCTTTGTGTTAGATGGTCAAGAAGGAAAGATGTGTAAATTACTGAAATCTTTATATGGGCTGAAACAAGCACCTAAGCAATGTGTAACATCCCAAGTATGAAAACCTACCATTTAGAATGTTTGATTTCTTGTGATCAAAGTATTGCATCATGTCATCATGTTTATTTCATTGTTTGCATTTGTTTGCTATTTTGTTTTGCATCTGTTCTTAATTGTTTTCATAATGAAACTCAAACAATTTCAAATGGTTATTTCATACTTGCTCTGTTACAACATTTCAAATAAAAACAACCCACTTGTTTTTATATTATTCCATGTTGATCAACTAATAAGATGGTGCTTTTTATTTCCACTAATTAATTCCAATTTGGTTTCAAATTCAAAGCAAATCATCTACAGCACCTAATTTGGAAATTATAAAAATACCAAACCATTCTAATGTTTTGATCCACCTAATAATAGGGTCACCCTAATAAAAATTGTTTTCAATATTAAGTCATTAATTAACAACCATTTAATTTCCAAATCCCTTCAAATTCAAATCAAATGCATCAGGCAGAACCAATTTGAACTTATGAACACTATCTAAACCAATCAACTAATTTAACCAAGTTAATAATAGGGTTCACCCTACTAAACTTGTTGTTTTCAAATATCAATCAATTAATTTGCAATTTATTCCAATTCAAACCATTTTGGCAGAAACAGCAAGTAAACTTCAAAATTTCTGAAAACAAACTTAACCTTTGTTTGCTAATGACCTAAGAAGCATAACCTAATTTTTCCAAAATTTGTACTAATTTAAAACCTATCTTTTGTTTCCCTTTTCTATTGCTACAAAAAAAACAGAAAGCAAAAAATAAAAATAAAAAGCAAGCAGCTGCGCGCGCAGCAGCTACCCAGCCCAAACCCACCTAACCCTCTCCTAGCGCGCAGCCCAGCCCGTTTCATCACGCGCGTACCGCTTCGATGCGCGCACCTCCTTTTGTCCCAAGTACGGCCGGCCATCCGAGCACGCCACGGCGGACGCTGTCCCATCGCGACGGCCAGGAGGCGCTCCCGTACTCTATAAGTACCCCTAGACCCCTGGCGCCGAGCCCTAGGCCCTAGGTTTCCGTTTCCCCCCCTCGAATCCGCCGCCACTCCACTCTCCCTCGCCGGAATTCTCCTCTGTCGCCCACCGGAAGTCCGCCGCTCTGAATCCGTGCACACCCCCGTCGCCATGGACAGCCAACACCCCACCTAGCTACCAAGATCGCACCACCTAGCCACCCTCTGCCTGTTGGACACCGGAGGGAGCACGGAGAGCTACTGGAGCTTCGCCGCCATCTTCGTGACCGCTGCGGAAACCACCTCGCCGTCGTTCATCTTCTGAAACCCCACGGTGATCGCAGCCATCTCCTCCCTCTCCCACCTCTGTATCTGCTCCACCCTCTGCATCACGGTTACGTGCACGCATCCAGCATCACAGCAGCACCGCAGCACGAGCACATCGTCGTAGCACGCCGCCGGCAGGATCTCTGTCAGAGTTCAGGCTTGGGTTTTGTCGTCAGTTAACTTCAGTTAACAATCATCACCTTATCCTCCCTGCGTCGCGGTACCTGACAACAAACGAAAGCAGCGCAGCGGTAGTGGACAGTGCGCGCGAGGGCGAGGTCCAGGGTTCGAGTCCCTGGCTCCCCTGGGATAAAATCCCATCTTTTTTCCACCAGGTGCTGACAGGGAGGGCCCCCTGTCAGCCACCCAGTAGCCACGCAAGCGCACGGTCCCCCTGGGGCCCCCTGTCAGCGACTGGGGTAGGTTCCAGTGCGGTATAAAACGATTTTAACATTTCCTGTATTCAAATCTGGTCCTTTTAATTAACAGTTTGGTCCCTGGTTTTAAAAACCCAATAACTTTAGTTTTATAACTCCAATAAATGAAAATAAAATATGTGCATTAATCTAAATTTAATTCTCTATCTTTTGGTATCATTTGTTTCCTGTTTTGAAATTTCAAAATGCAATTCAAATTTGAATTCAAATAATTCAAATGCAAGTTGCTAAATTCAATAACTAATTCATTATTAATCCAATAAGTGCAAATAAAATATGTTTTCCATGCTATTTCAAATAACCTTTTCAAATATAAATTTTGTTTCATGGTTGGAATAATTTAAATTTCCTAAATAATTTAATCCTTATTTAATTCATTTAAATTTGATAAAATCATAACTTGCTCAAAATAAAATATTTTTGAACATGCAAAATATGTTTTCAAACCTTCAAAGCATAAAATTTTCAAATGTGAATTTGAATTTATGTTTTGAACAAATAAAATTCAAATGAAATTCACACTTGTTTTAAATTCATTTAAAAATTGTTTAATATTGTTTAATTCATAATAAATTCATCCTAACTCCTATTTCAAAATTTGAAACATGTAATCCAACTAAAATTTGATGTTCTTTTCAAATATAAATTTTGTTAATTGTTTTGCACACTTTAACTTGATGAAAACAACAATTGTTTGGGTGACATGTTTAAGTAACCAAACATTTGCAAACTTAATAAATGATTTCCAAACTTGTTAAATCCTTTTACCACTTGCATCCATTGTTGTTATTTGGTTGTTAACATCATGCATGCATCATGCTAACAACTTTCACATAATAATTAATTGTAAATCATTTGTTTCCACTTAATTCATGGACCCTTTTCCATATGCAACTCAAAATTGCATAGGGGTCCATTTAAATTGTGTTGCCATGTCACTCAGTTTATTTTGATGCAACTATTAAATTGACATGCATCATCCCATGATTGTGCACTATGCCATGGTATTGATTGTTTATATTTCTGCCTTGTTTGTTTGCTTCTTCTCGGATAGACGACGACGTTGAGACAGACGATCTTTACAGCACCCCTTCTGAGGATCTAGCTCAGTACCCGGCTGCTGAGTTTGCAAGCAAGTTATCACTCACATGAACCATTGTGTTCCTTTCAACCCTGGTTACCGATACTTTCCGTTGTCTATTTCTGCTAGCCTTAGTGGTAGTTGTTTCTGTTACGAACCTGTCACATGAATCCTTTAACCCTGATATTGCCTCACCACCACTCCTACAACCCTATTGATTGAGCCAGTGTCTTACTAGCATGCTTAGGTTGTTTTGCTCGAGTCTGTTACCCGTTACTTTCAGTTACTATATTCCTATTATGCTCTGGGGGGCTCGATGTTTAATCAATCAATCATGCTAATGTTATTGTTAAATAATAATTTGATGATAAGGCACCGGCAGGAGGCCCTGTGTGGTTTTGAGGCCTGCTAGTGTCGACCCTAATAGGAAAAGGGTCTTGTCTACTGATCCATGATGAGCGCACTACCCGCATGTGGGAAGCGAGTATGGGCGCCCCCCTCAATTTGATTCGATTCGCATCTCGTCCAAATCATCTCATTTAGTTTGTGTTTTCCATTTGCCGCATGCATGTTTTTGCGAGCCCAGCGCAGGGTGGAACTTTTGTAGTCGGCATATAGGGGGACACGTTTTAGAGTGCTATGAGGGTCCATTTTCTTCTGGGCTCGATTAGCCGTGCGCGCAAGGTGCTTTGGGCTTGATGCGAAGAAGAGTTGAGTTGTGTTGAGTGCCCGCTTGGTGGGAGGCATCCCATCTGGCGGGTTATTCATACGTGTACGGCCAAATTGGTGCAACCCTGCAGGGATAATCTTCTCGAGAAGCCGTGTTTTCCGCGTTATGGTTAACTTGGTGAAAGTACTGGCTAACAAGTACTCAGTACAACTTAAACCTAATGATTCACAATCTCACACCCAATGATTAACAACTTGACTAGTAATAGGATTATTGACACAACAACTTGATTCATCTTTAATCCAACTGTGTGAGTTATCCTCGGATTGCTTCTTTGGATAAGGGGCGAGATCCAGGATGGGTTTGTTTGAAGTTATCTTTCAGTTGGTTACAATACTCGATCTTATCTCCTTTCTGTTAGTCGGAAGTGGTAGAATCTCTATAGTTGGTTAGCGCAGCCAGTTGCAGCATCTTTTATATCCCCTTCCTTCCGTTGAACCCAAGGCATCTGTACTTGGTGTTGACGGGTTACACTTTGGTGAACTGTGAGTCTTGCTTGCCAGTACTTGGATGTACTGACCCCTTTGGGGCTGTGGTTTCCGCAGACTACGCTTACGAGGATCCAGGTGACGGCTACTACGTGGAGTTTGACGAGGCTGCTGACGAGTAGTTAGCGAACCCGGGCAGGATCCGAGACGATGTGGATGGGCTCCGTTTTCCTTTCATTCCCGGCTTCTTAAGCCTATTTGGATTTGTCTGTACTCAGACCCTTTGAATGCTTCCGCTGAGATGTATGTTATGTTGGGACATGTGTCCTCTGGATGATTGTATTTGCTATCTCTGCCCTAGTGAGGGCCATTTGCAACTTATTTCAATCTTTTGTGTCTTAGAGATATGTTGTGTTATCAGTTTGTTCAAAGCCGTTGACGTACCATGTGTGTATGGTATGAAGTACGTCAATGGTAGTGTCCTGATTTCTACGGGATAGTTTACATCGACGGTGAACAGTAGCGATGGGTTGTCACACATAAGTGTTGGCCTACTCGTAAGAGGACGCGGGTGCCGGTAAGCCCCTTCCTTCCGTTGAACCCAAGGCATCTGTACTTGGTGTTGACGGGTTACACTTTGGTGAACTGTGAGTCTTGCTTGCCAGTACTTGGATGTACTGACCCCTTTGGGGCTATGGTTTCCGCAGACTACGCTTACGAGGATCCAGGTGACGGCTACTACGTGGAGTTTGACGAGGCTGCTGACGAGTAGTTAGCGAACCCGGGCAGGATCCGAGACGATGTGGATGGGCTCCGTTTTCCTTTCATTCCCGGCTTCTTAAGCCTATTTGGATTTGTCTGTACTCAGACCCTTTGAATGCTTCCGCTGAGATGTAATGATGTTATGTTGGGACATGTGTCCTCTGGATGATTGTATTTGCTATCTCTGCCCTAGTGAGGGCCATTTGCAACTTATTTCAATCTTTTGTGTCTTAGAGATATGTTGTGTTATCAGTTTGTTCAAAGCCGTTGACGTACCATGTGTGTATGGTATGAAGTACGTCAATGGTAGTGTCCTGATTTCTACGGGATAGTTTACATCGACGGTGAACAGTAGCGATGGGTTGTCACACATAAGTGTTGGCCTACTCGTAAGAGGACGCGGGTGCCGGTAAGCCCCGTAATCCCATCAGAATACTGTTCAGTTCGTGCGGTATCCTCTAGAAGTCCGGGTGCGACAAATGGTATCAGAGCCTGTCTGCCTGTAGGATCCCTTTTTACTGGTCGCAGTTGAGTCTAGAAACTATTTTGTAGCTATATAGGAAAAATGAAACGTGAGAGAGAATTCTGCCATTTTTTCTTCTTTCACCCACCCACCCTTTTCTGGTAAGGAAGTGCAACGTTGTTTTCTGTTCTCACCTAAACTTTCAAGTTAGGATTTCACGTGTTTTGGGTTCTCCGTAGTACCTCAGGAGTTTTTGGTCTCGTGTTTCCCCGATGTTGCTTCAATATCCTGTTCTTTTCAACACCCTTTTCGTCCGTTGAACCTTGTTGTTGCTTTCCACATCAGTTCTCTACCGGCGTCTAATCAAAACCTCCCAAATCATCTGCAGATGGATCTCAGGTTCTACCCGCAGGTGGTTCGGATGACTCGTTGCGAGAGCACCGCCGGTTATCCGGAGATGCTGAGAGACATGGTCACTTATCTGGGGTTCCATTGGGCACCAGAGTACCAGGTCTACGAGCAGCAGCGAGAGTTTGACCAGACCTACTACCAGGCTATCGTCTACATTCTGTCAGATGATGGCATGAGCGTTGTCCACCGCTACAAGGCAGTAGGTTCCACAGTGGATATGGCCGTGCAGCAGGCAGCTTACGTGAGTCTCACCGTCCTCCGTGCTGACTACTGGGGGTTTGACGATTCTATCTATCGCCACATCCCCGTGGTTACGTCACTTCAGCGGGAGCTCACTTCACCCTCTACGACAACCTGGATGTCTACGAGCATGATAACACCAGGCTGCACCACCGCTCAGTTTGTGAGGCACAGTGACGCTGTTGCCACCACACTTTCTCAGGAGTTGGCCTCAGTCAGGGAGCAGCTCTACCTTGCTTTGACTCGTCTGGCTACGTACACCACAGACTTTGTTGGAGATGAGCGCTTTGCCCGTTTCCATCAGACAGTTGGACGTAGTCTGCCAGATGCTGGAGGTTACGAGCCGATCAGAGGTCCACTCCTCAACCTCGGAGCTGGTTACACTGGGATTCCACGCTTTGGAGCACAGGGAGACGACGCTTTCTACTTCACCACACCGAGAGTTGCTCTCAGAGCAGTCCCGATCTACGTGGATTGTCGTTCTACCTACTTCCGTGGGATTCCTCCTCACCGTATCTCTCGTCGTACTACTCACCGCCGTCCTGCGTGATGAGCATGGGAGTACTGAAGTATCCATTCCTAGCTATGTTTAGTTATCCTTTGCCTTTCGAACCATGTATTGGTGTGTTGGATATTCTGATGTATTTGAACATGTGATGATGTACCTGTTGGTTATCTATTCATGCGTCGGAATAATCTATCTTTCGGTTACCAAGTCTATCCCTTTCTGTTATTGTGCTAAAATGCATGTCTATTCAGGATGTCGCCAACAAGGAGCAACCCGCCTAAACCACCTCCGCTCACGGAGCTGTTGACTCAGATGACTCAGGTCGTGGCTCAGATGGCCCAGATAAAGGCTAACCAGCACAACAACCAGAATGCTCCGCGGGTCAGCATCAAGGAGTTTCTGAGTATGGGTCCGAGAGCTTTCGTGGCAACACGTGAGCCTCTGGATGCTGATGACTGGATCAGGGAGATGGCCAGGGCTCTGGACATTGCTCACGTTGCTGAGGAAGATAAGGTCAAGTATGCCACCTACCTACTGAAGGGTCAGGCAGCTACCTGGTGGGAGAACTACCAGACCATGAGAGCTGGATATCCTATCACCTGGGGTTGTTTCAAGGATGCCTTCCTGAAGCACCACATCCCAGATGGTCTCATGGAAAGGATGCGTGAGGAATTTTGCTCTCTCAAGCAGGGCAAGCTGTACGTCATTGGCTACCAGAACGAGTTCAATCGTCTCGCTCGATACGCTGGTGATGAGGTGTCCACTGAGACTAAGAAGATGGCAAGGTTCCGCCGAGGTTTTAACCCGGAACTGAAGTACGCTCTCACCAACATCAAGTGCAAGGACTTCGAGGAGCTTGTGAACACCGCGCTCAATGAGGAAAATGGGCGCAAGGCGTTCGAGGAGTCCCGAAAGCACTCGCGTGAGGGTGGTTCCTCCTCCAACATGACCACCCCTCCGCAGAAGCGCCGCATCTGGGTGCCAAATGCTGCTGTCACTCGGGCTCCATATGCCCAAGCTTCTCCAGGATTTGCTCCCCGCCCACCCAACCCAGCTCAGATGCAGAGTCAGAGGGTTCCAATGGGCAGCCAAGGCCAGGTCCTCCTCGTGTCGTCACTTGCTACAAGTGCAAGGATACTGGACACTATGCTGATAAGTGCACTCAGAGGCAGCTACCTCCACCTCCTCGCCCCAACACCAACCAGGCAATGGTTCGTGCTCCCCCGGCTAAAGCCTTCAACTCCAACAACAGGCCTGTCGGGAGGACCGCGAGGGTGAATCATATCAAGGCCGACAAAGCTGAGGAAGCTGCTGACGTCGTTCTCGGTATATTACCCGTAAACTCTATTCCAGCTAAAGTGTTGTTTGATACCGGAGCATCGCATTCTTTTGTGTCAAAGATTTTTTCAAAAGCATACAACCTAGTTCTGGTTCCGCTAAGCAATCAAATGACTGTCCACTCTCCGGGACCACAAATGTTGACTTCCAAGATAAGTAAGGACAATCAGATCCTAATTGGAGGCCGCATATTCCTTGCTTCACTCATGTTGCTGGGAAATTCTGACATTGATGTCATTCTGGGTATGGGTTGGTTGAAGACCCACAAAGCTAAAATTGACTGTGCTCAAAAGTCAATAACTCTCTCTCACCCTTCTGGCCAGATAGTCTATTCTCCATATGGATCAAGTTCTGTTCAGCTGTTCAACCTCGATGCTAAACCCCTTCCTGCAATTGAAAATGTTCCGGTGGTTTGTGAATTCCCTGACGTCTTTCCAGAAGAGTTGCCAGGGATGCCTCCGGACAGAGCAGTTGAGTTCGTGATCGAGCTCGAGCCAGGTACTGCTCCAATCTCTAAGCATTAATATAAGATAGCTCCTCCTGAACTGAAATTGTTGAAGGAGCAAATCTATATGTACATGGAGAAAGGTTACATTCAGCCTAGTTCCTCCGCTTGGGGTTGCCCAACTCTGTTTGTTGCCAAGAAGGATCAAACAAAAAGACTCATGGTTGACTATCGTCCTCTCAACGAGAAAACCATCAAAAACAAGTATCCAATTCCTCGTATCGATGATCTTTTTGATCAACTTGCTGGAGCCTCAATATTCTCAAAGTTGGACTTGAGGATGGGTTACCATCAGATAAAGATCAGAAAGTAAGATATTCCAAAAACAGCTTTCACCACTCGGTACGGTCTATATGAATACACCGTCATGTCCTTTGGTCTCACCAATGCACCGGCGACGTTCTCAAGACTCATGAATTCTGTCTTCCATGAATACCTCGACAAGTTCGTTGTGGTATATCTTGATGACATTCTAGTCTATTCAAAATCCGAGGAAGAACATGGAGAACACCTTCGGCTCACTCTCATGAAACTTCTCGAGCATCGTCTATATGCCAAGTTCTCCAAATGTGAGTTCTGGATTCCAGAAGTTGCATATCTTGGTCATATCATCTCTGCCAAAGGCATAGCCATTGACCCGGAAAAGGTTAAGGCAATTCTTGATTGGAAACCTCCTAAGACGGTGAAGCAAGTCAGAAGTTTTCTTGGCTTGGCTAGCTATTGCCGTCGTTTCGTCCAAAACTTTTCCAAGATTGCCAAACCTCTCACTGATCTCACAAAGAAGGACAAGAAGTTCGTTTGGACTCCGCAGTGTGATGAAAGTTTCAATCTCCTGAAGACTAAACTCACTTCCACACATGTTCTGGTTGGCCCAGATACTACCAAACCTTTCCAGATATTCTGCGATGCATCTCTCCAAGGTCTAGGTGCAGTTCTTATGCAAGAACGTCAAGTTGTGGCTTATGCTTCACGTCAGTTGAATGCACATGAGCAAAACTATCCCACACATGATCTTGAACTTGCAGCAGTTGTGTTTGCCCTCAAGAAATGGAGACAATACTTGTTGGGTAACAAAACTGAAATCTTTTCCGATCATAAGAATCTGAAATACATCTTCACTCAGCCAGATCTAAACCTCAGGCAAAGGAGATGGATTGAGAAGATTAAAGACTTTGATCTCACCATTTCTTACACTCCAGGCAAGGCTAATGTTATGGCCGATGCTCTCAGTCGCAAGTCATATTGCAATAATCTCATGATCATGGAAAGCCAACCTCCACTTCATGAAGAATTCGAGAAGCTGAACCTTGGTCTTGTCCCACAAGGTTATCTTGCTAGCTTGACAGCCAGTCCAACTCTCGGGGACAAGATTCGTTCTGAACAACTTCGTGATACTGAAATCAAGAAGATTGTAGAGCACATCAAGGAAGGCAGTGATAAATTCAAGTCCTTCTCAATTGATGACAAGGGAACTGTGTTCTTCGAAGGACGCATTGCAGTTCCTCAGATTCAAAGTCTCAAAGATATCATTCTCAAGGAGGCTCATGAAACTCCTCTCTCAATTCACCCTGGAAGTACAAAGATGTACCAGGATCTCAAGACTCTTTATTGGTGGCCTGGCATGAAACGTGAAATTGCTCAATACGTTTCTGAATGCGACGTTTGTCAACGTGTTAAGGCAGTCCATCAGAAAACAGCCGGTCTACTCCAACCTCTGAAAATTCCTGAGTGGAAGTGGGACATGATTGAAATGGACTTCGTTACTGGTTTTCCAAAGTCCAAGAAGGGCAACGATGCAATCTTCATTGTCATTGATCGTCTCACTAAGGTAGCTCACTTCTTTGCTGTCAAAGAAACAATCATAGCTAGCCACTTAGCAGAACTCTACACAGCAAAGATTGTTCCTCTTCATGGTGTTCCATTTGAAATAAGCTCAGACCGTGGAAGCATATTCACTTCTCATTTCTGGAAGAGTTTTCAAGAAGCATTGGGCACCAAACTTCTGTTCAGCACAGCTTATCACCCTCAGTCTCAGGGGCAAGTCGAAAGAGTCAATCAGATTCTCAAGGATATGCTCAGAGCATGTGGTCTCTCCTTTGGCATGAAATGGGAGGATTGCCTTCCATATGCTGAATTCTCCTACAACAACAGTTTCCAGGCAAGCCTAGGCATGGCACCATTTGAGGCATTGTATGGCCGCAGATGCAGGAGTCCAATCAATTGGTCTGGAGTTGGTGAACATTCACTCTTAGGCCCTGACATTGTTAAGGAAGCCGAGGAGAAAGTTCGTATCATTCGTGACAATCTCAAGATTGCTCAGTCTCGTCAGAAAAGCTACTATGACAGCAAGCACAGGGACATGGTCTATGCACCTGGTGACAAAGCATATCTCCGTGTAACTCCCCTCAGAGGCACTCATCGTTTTGGTGTGAAAGGGAAGCTTACACCAAGATACATTGGTCCTTTCAACATTCTCTCAAGGCGGGCAGAAAATGCCTATCGTCTTGAACTTCCAGAAAAACTATCCAAGGTGCACGATGTGTTCCACGTGTCACAGCTCAAGAAGTGTTTCAAAGATCCAGATCGTGCAGTTGATCATGATTCCATTGAACTGCAAGATGATCTATCTTATGAGGAGCACCCTGTTCGTATTCTCGATGAAACCGAGCGTAAGACTCGCAACAAGAGCACCAAGTTCTTGAAAGTGCAGTGGTCGCATCATTCCGATAAAGAGGCAACGTGGGAGACCGAAGAGGATCTTCGCAAGAAGTATCCGGACCTTTTCACTTCTCAGTAAGGAATCTCGGGGCGCGATTCCTTCAAGGGGGGGCGTTTTGTAACATCCCAAGTATGAAAACCTACCATTTAGAATGTTTGATTTCTTGTGATCAAAGTATTGCATCATGTCATCATGTTTATTTCATTGTTTGCATTTGTTTGCTATTTTGTTTTGCATCTGTTCTTAATTGTTTTCATAATGAAACTCAAACAATTTCAAATGGTTATTTCATACTTGCTCTGTTACAACATTTCAAATAAAAACAACCCACTTGTTTTTATATTATTCCATGTTGATCAACTAATAAGATGGTGCTTTTTATTTCCACTAATTAATTCCAATTTGGTTTCAAATTCAAAGCAAATCATCTACAGCACCTAATTTGGAAATTATAAAAATACCAAACCATTCTAATGTTTTGATCCACCTAATAATAGGGGTCACCCTAATAAAAACCTTGTTTTCAATATTAAGTCATTAATTAACAACCATTTTAATTTCCAAATCCCCTTCAAATACAAATCAAATGCATCAGGCAGAACCAATTTGAACTTATGAACACTATCTAAACCAATCAACTAATTTAACCAAGTTAATAATAGGGTTCACCCTATTAAACTTGTTGTTTTCAAATATCAATCAATTAATTTGCAATTTATTCCAATTCAAACCATTTTGGCAGAAACAGCAAGTAAACTTCAAAATTTCTGAAAACAAACTTAACCTTTGTTTGCTAATGACCTAAGAAGCTTAACCTAATTTTTCCAAAATTTGTACTAATTTAAAACCTATCTTTTGTTTCCCTTTTCTATTGCTACAAAAAAAAACAGAAAGCAAAAAATAAAATAAAAAGCAAACAGCTGCGCGTGCAGCAGCTACCCAGCCCAAACCCACCTAACCCTCTCCTAGCGCGCAGCCCAGCCCGTTTCATCACGCGCGTACCGCTTCGATGCGCGCACCTCCTTCTGTCCCAAGTACGGCCGGCCATCCGAGCACGCCACGGCGGACGCTGTCCCATCGCGACGGCCAGGAGGCGCTCCCGTACTCTATAAGTACCCCTAGACCCCTGGCGCCGAGCCCTAGGCCCTAGGTTTCCGTTTCCCCCCTCGAATCCGCCGCCACTCCACTCTCCCTCGCTGGAATTCTCCTCTGTCGCCCACCGGAAGTCCGCCGCTCTGAATCCGTGCACACCCCCGTCGCCATGGACAACCAACACCCCACCTAGCTACCAAGATCGCACCACCTAGCCACCCTCTGCCTGTTGGACACCGGAGGGAGCACGGAGAGCTACTGGAGCTTCGCCGCCATCTTCGTCACCGCCGCGGCAACCACCTCGCCGTCGTTCATCTTCTGAAACCCCACGGTGATCGCCACCATCTCCTCCCTCTCCCACCTCTGTATCTGCTCCACCCTCTGCATCACGGTTACGTGCACGCATCCAGCATCACAGCAGCACCGCAGCACGAGCACATCGTCGTAGCACGCCGCCGGCAGGATCTCTGTCAGAGTTCAGGCTTGGGTTTTGTCGTCAGTTAACTTCAGTTAACAATCATCACCTTATCCTCCCTGCGTCGCGGTACCTGACAACAAACGAAAGCAGCACAGCGGTAGTGGACAGTGCGCGCGAGGGCGAGGTCCAGGGTTCGAGTCCCTGGCTCCCCTGGGATAAAATCCCATCTTTTTTCCACCAGGTGCTGACAGGGAGGGCCCCCTGTCAGCCACCCAGTAGCCACGCAAGCGCACGGTCCCCCTGGGCCCCCCTGGCAGCGACTGGGGTAGGTTCCAGTGCGGTATAAAACGATTTTAACATTTCCTGTATTCAAATCTGGTCCTTTTAATTAACAGTTTGGTCCCTGGTTTTAAAAACCCAATAACTTTAGTTTTATAACTCCAATAAATGAAAATAAAATATGTGCATTAATCTAAATTTAATTCTCTATCTTTTGGTATCATTTGTTTCCTGTTTTGAAATTTCAAAATGCAATTCAAATTTGAATTCAAATAATTCAAATGCAAGTTGCTAAATTCAATAACTAATTCATTATTAATCCAATAAGTGCAAATAAAATATGTTTTCCATGCTATTTCAAATAACCTTTTCAAATATAAATTTTGTTTCATGGTTGCAATAACTTAAATTGCCTAAATAATTTAATCCTTATTTAATTCATTTAAATTTGATAAAATCATAACTTGCTCAAAATAAAATATTTTTGAACATGCAAAATATGTTTTCAAACCTTCAAAGCATAAACTTTTCAAATGTGAATTTGAATTTATGTTTTGAACAAATAAAATTCAAATGAAATTCACACTTGTTTTAAATTCATTTAAAAATTGTTTAATATTGTTTAATTCATAATAAATTCATCCTAACTCCTATTTCAAAATTTGAAACATGTAATCCAACTAAAATTTGATGTTCTTTTCAAATATAAATTTTGTTAATTGTTTTGCACACTTTAACTTGATGAAAACAACAATTGTTTGGGTGACATGTTTAAGTAACTAAACATTTGCAAACTTAATAAATGATTTCCAAACTTGTTAAATCCTTTTACCACTTGCGTCCATTGTTGTTATTTGGTTGTTAACATCATGCATGCATCATGCTAACAACTTTCACATAATAATTAATTGTAAATCATTTGTTTCCACTTAATTCATGGACCCTTTTCCATATGCAACTCAAAATTGCATAGGGGTCCATTTAAATTGTGTTGCCATGTCACTCAGTTTATTTTGATGCAGCTATTAAATTGACATGCATCATCCCATGATTGTGCACTATGCCATGGTATTGATTGTTTATATTTCTGTCTTGTTTGTTTGCTTCTTCTCGGATAGACGACGACGTTGAGACAGACGATCTTTACAGCACCCCTTCTGAGGATCTAGCTCAGTACCCGGCTGCTGAGTTTGCAGGCAAGTTATCACTCACATGAACCATTGTGTTCCTTTCAACCCTGGTTACCGATACTTTCCGTTGTCTATTTCTTCTAGCCTTAGTGGTAGTTGTTTCTGTTACGAACCTGTCACATGAATCCTTTAACCCTGATATTGCCTCACCACCACTCCTACAACCCTATTGATTGAGCCAGTGTCTTACTAGCATGCTTAGGTTGTTTTGCTCGAGTCTGTTACCCGTTACTTTCAGTTACTATATTCCTATTATGTTCTGGGGGGCTCGATGTTTAATCAATCAATCATGCTAATGTTATTGTTAAATAATAATTTGACGATAAGGCACCGGCAGGAGGCCCGGTGTGGTTTTGAGGCCTGCTAGTGTCGACCCTAATAGGAAAAGGGTCTTGTCTACTGATCCATGATGAGCGCACTACCCGCATGTGGGGAAGCGAGTATGGGCGCCCCCCTCAATTTGATTCGATCGCATCTCGTCCAAATCATCTCATTTAGTTCGTGTTTTCCATTTGCCGCATGCATGTTTTTGCGAGCCCAGCGCAGGGTGGAACTTTTGTAGTCGGCATATAGGGGGACACGTTCTTAGAGTGCTATGAGGGTCCATTTTCTTCTGGGCTCGATTAGCCGTGCGCCCAAGGTGCTTTGGGCTTGATGCGAAGAAGAGTTGAGTTGTGTTGAGTGCCCCGCTTGGTGGGAGGCATCCCATCTGGGGGTTATTCATACGTGTACGGCCAAATTGGTGCAACCCTGCAGGGATAATCTTCCTCGAGAAGCCGTGTTTTCCGTGGTTATGTTAACTTGGTGAAAGTACTGACTAACAAGTACTCAGGACAACTTAAACCTAATGATTCACAATCTCACACCCAATGATTAACAACTTGACTAGTAATAGGATTATTGACAACAACTTGATTCATCTTTAATCCAAATGTGTGAGTTATCCTCGGATTGCTTCTTTGGATAAGGGGCGAGATCAGGATGGGTTTGTTTGAAGTTATCTTTCAGTTGGTTACAATACTCGATCTTATCTCCTTTCTGTTAGTCGAAGTGGTAGAATCTCTGTAGTTGGTTAGCGCAGGCCAGTTGCAGCATCTTTTATATCCCCTTCCTTCGTTGAACCCAAGGCATCTGTACTGGTGTTGACGGGTTACACTTTGGTGAACTGTGAGTCTTGCTTGCCAGTACTTGGATGTACTGACCCCTTTGGGGCTGTGGTTTCCGCAGACTACGCTTACGAGGATCCAGGTGACGGCTACTACGTGGAGTTTGACGAGGCTGCTGACGAGTAGTTAGCGGACCCGGGCAGGATCCGAGACGATGTGGATGGGCTCCATTTTCCTTTCATTCCCGGCTTCTTAAGCCTATTTGGATTTGTCTGTACTCAGACCCTTTGAATGCTTCCGCTGAGACGTAATGATGTTATGTTGGGACATGTGTCCTCTGGATGATTGTATTTGCTATCTCTGCCCTAGTGAGGGCCATTTGCAACTTATTTCAATCTTTTGTGTCTTAGAGATATGTTGTGTTATCAGTTTGTTCAAAGCCGTTGACGTACCATGTGTGTATGGTATGAAGTACGTCAATGGTAGTGTCCTGATTTCTACGGGATAGTTTACATCGACGGTGAACAGTAGCGATGGGTTGTCACACATAAGTGTTGGACTACTCGTAAGAGGACGCGGGTGCCGGTAAGCCCCGTAATCCCATCAGAATACTGTTCAGTTCGTGCGGTGAGTATCCTCTAGAAGTCCGGGTGCGACACAATGGCATGAGAAGTTCAATACAACTTTAACATCTGTTGGCTTTGTTGTTAATGAAGCTGACAAATGTGTATACTATCGCCATGGTGGGGGCGAAGGAGTTATTTTGTGTTTGTATGTTGATGACATACTGATATTTGGGACCAACCTCAAAGTAATCAATGAGGTTAAGTCATTTCTATCCCAGAACTTTGAGATGAAAGATCTTGGTGTGGCTGATGTTATCTTGAACATCAAGCTATTGAGAGACAATGAGGGTGGGATTACACTTCTGCAATCCCATTATGTTGAGAAGGTTTTGAGTCGTTTTGGATATTTGGACTGCAAAATTTCAACACCATATGATCCTAGTGTGCGGAATTCGAAAGTTCGAAGGCACAGCTAAGGATCAGCTGAGGTACTCTCAAGTAATTGGTTCACTCATGTATCTAGCGAGCGCTACGAGGCCTGACATCATGTTTGCTGTGTGCAAACTAAAGCCGGTTTTGTTTCCAATCCGGGTGATGTGCATTGGCATGCTGTAGAAAGAATTATGCGCTATCTGAAAGGTACCGTGAACCATGGACTTCACTACAGTGGATATCCTTCGGTACTTGAAGGGTATTGTGATGCGAATTGGATCTCTGATGCTGATGAGATGAAAGCCACAACGGGGTATGTGTTTACCCTTGGAGGTGGTGCTGTTTCCTGGAAGTCTTGCAAGCAAACGATCTTAACGAGATCGACAATGGAAGCAGAATTAACAGCATTAGACACGTCTAGTGTCGAAGCAGGATGGCTTCGAGATCTTTTGATGGACTTGCCTGTGGTTGAAAAGCCAGTACCGGCTATCCTTATGAACTGTGACAATCAAACAGTAATTGTCAAGGTGAAGAGTTCAAAGGACAATGCACAGTCCACAAAGCACATAAAAATGAGATTAAAAGCTGTCAGACATTTAAGAAACTCCGGAGTGATAGCGGTGGATTATATCCAGTCGGCTAAGAATCGGGCAGATCCCTTTACTAAAGGGCTATCACGTGTTGTGATAGAACGTGCATCGAGGGAGATGGGTATGAGACCCACATGAGTTGCCATGACAGTAACCCAACCTATGTGATCGGAGATCCCGTGAAGTGGGACCTGGGAAAACAAGCTAGTGGTTAACTGAGGAGAGTAATTTTTACTAACCCACTCCACTGGAGATGCAGTACTCTCAAAAACTGTCCTCCCCCTCTATGCCTTGCGGTAATGATTCCTCTGGAATTACGACCTTTACCACAACGGTGCCGTCCATGGATCAAATTATTTCGTGGATTGGATTTCACTTGCTTGTCTACGGTTCCCTTGCGTGTGCTCGGGATAGGTGTTTTGTATGAATGTTTCGCCGTATTATTAAGTATTCTCCTTTCGTTTTTTTCTCTATCTAGAAGTGGAATAGAATAACCCGGTTGAAGGGTAATGATCATACGTCTGTAATGCATTGTATGTCCCAGAATAGGTCCTATTCTTGGCAGGTTGACTTTTGTCTTAATGTGTTCCAAGGCTTGTATAAGCAAGATGCTATCCTACAGAGCGATCTTTGGAGGAACACACCTATATGATCCTGACTGCTGGTCACAGTCTATGAGATTGGGTGATCTCTAATAAGTTCATGAATAGGCCAGGAGTATGACTAATATGCTCCACCCGAGGGGTCAGCCTTCGGCAGTCTAGTACTGGCAAGACATTTAGTGAAACTATTTTACGCCAAACTGACAATTCAAGGCATAGTCCATTGTTCAGTTGTGATGTAGTGTAACTACTTGTTCTAGGTGGATGTTCAACCTTAACGGGTCTCCACTGAAAATGCCAGTATATAAAAACAGTGAATGGAACAGGGACAACACCATGGGTCTTCGGGATCTGGTGGGGGATTGCTGAAATTCGGATGGACCTACAGGCCCATTAGCCAATTTCCACTTAATCCCAAAGGCCCATGCTGCCATAGCAAATGGTGGGAGTTTAGTCCCACATTGCTAGTTGGGAGAGTTTTGCACCAGTTTATAAGGTGAGCTCTCTCCCCACTAGTGTGAGTTGGTATGAAGAGAGAGGAGTAGTGGAGGTGTTCCACACGCGCGCTCCTCCTCCTCCGCCGCCCGCCTCGCCTCGTCACGACGCGCCGCGCCGCGGGTTGCGGGAATGAGCCGAGCCGATGCCTTTATTTTGACAGTTGGAAACGGAGAGTCAACAGACACGCCAATAATATGAGACGTCATATTGATTGCTGTCTATTGCGTCACATTTATTTTGGTAACAGCCGCGCGCAGTAAAACGCCGCATTGATCACGTGGTAACCGCGCGCAGTAAAACGCCGCATTGATTACGTGGTAACGGCTATAGTAAACGCCAAATGAATTCGTGAGCTGACCGTTCTCCTACCCGGCCGTGCCTATATATTAGGGGCGCAGGGGCGGACACAAACACACAACTCATACCCTCTTTGCGCCCACTGTCGTTCCACCACCTGTTGCTGCCTCCGGTGATCCCATCCCGTCTACCGCGTACACGGCCGACGGGAGAGCAGGCCTCCGAAACCCCGCCTCTCCAGATCCTGTACGGGAGAGGGGCGATTAGGTTTTTGGGGAGCGTCTCCTACACGACTGCTCGCTGCTGCTGTACGTCTACTTCGTCTACTACCGCGTCGCCTTCGTCGTCAACATGGCATCCGAATCCGAACGAGCTGCTGCTGCCGCCGCTGCTGCCGCCGAGGCCGCTGCTGCTGCTGAGGCCGCCAACGCTGCTGCTGCCGCCGCGGCCGCCGCCTCTGCTACGACTACTGCCAATTGGCCAACTGCAGGGTATAACACGTTTATCCTTGCCCTTGTTATTTCCATATGTGCGATACTAGTAGTTTGCGTAGATGTGTCTACTGTCAACCTAGTATGCATGAATATGGTTAATTATCAGTATGCTTACGTCATGATCGTGATTTATATTTGGATTAATTTAATCTGTAAATTGCCTAAATTCCTAAC
>JAPCYS010001031.1:0-38295 GCA_028641055.1 Alopecurus myosuroides
TAATCTCCGTGGGCTGCGGCAATTCTGAGGCCATCTGCCGTTTTCTGTGAGACTGTCCGTGGGCCTCCTGTCCCTTCCTGCTGTGTGCTCTGCAGCTGGCTTGCATCTTGCGTACGCACGCCTCCTCTCCGCCTCTTTCTCCCAACGCATGGAGCTCGGCGGAGGAGAAAGAACCGTGAGCGGCAACTAGGGTTTCCGGCCAGCCGCCGCCTATCCCAAGTTCCCAACCAGCGCCGCTGCTCCCGCGCCTCCCTGAGTATCCCCTCCCCCAAACGCTTCTCCCTTCCGTCCGCCTGCACCCAACGAACCAGCACTCCCAGTGGACTTGCTCCACTCTTGCCGCCCCCAAAGGAGAGGCAGGTGTGGGCTTTCTCCCATGGCGAGAAGGAAACGGTGATGCAGACGTAAAGCCCTGGAAAATTTATTGTTAATCATAGATTCGGCTTGTTTGCGGATTCGGACGTGAAGCTCTTGGAGGATTTGGCGGCAATCGAAGGCGTTCCTGTTGTCGTTGACCCATCGCATCTGCACGGCTCAGCGTTCAGGGCTTGCCCTGTGGCATGGGCGCTTCCCTCTTTGGCGAGCTGCCGTTCTTGCGGCTGAAGGTGTTCTTCCTTGCTTTCTCTTGCTCGATTTTTATGTTCTAATGGAGTAAACTAAGTTATCTGATATAGTGTGCAATGCTCTGTTTGCTCGTGCGGTATTTTCCCGATTAAGTGTGCTTGTGTGCCTGGTGTTAATTTCACATGTCACGGAAGAAAGCGTCCTGGTAGGGCCCTTTTGTTGCTTTTTTTCTGCTCCGTTGTGCCGATTTAGATACTTTGGATCGGCTGCGGATGGTTGCACTTGCCGTCGTGTTTGTCGTCGATTCCAGCACACACGGCTGATTTTTTCTGGTAGATTAAGGTTT
Source organism: Alopecurus myosuroides (assembly GCA_028641055.1). Taxonomy (NCBI): domain Eukaryota; kingdom Viridiplantae; phylum Streptophyta; class Magnoliopsida; order Poales; family Poaceae; genus Alopecurus; species Alopecurus myosuroides. The sequence continues at coordinate 911 of JAPCYS010001031.1, forward strand.
ACAATCACCATTATTAGTAGCAAATACCAAAACTTTCTTTATATGCACTCTTTGGAACTTTGAGCTCCATCTCTGTTTTAAAAACTATGAACTCCTTCCTTTCCAATTTCAGGCTGGATTGTTCCTGGTTGAGTATGCTCACCTGTGGCAAAGTCATCTTGACAAACTATTTGAATTGCTGCAGCATAATTATCCAATACGAGCATACAACGAAATCCTTGATGGTATGGCAAGCTCCTCCTATTAGGTATATTTGTCAAAGCAATTGGATTCTTATCTTCTACATAAGTCACTTTCTGATTTCCTCTATTCGTCTGTTAATACCATTTAAGACTTTGTTGAGAACGATTTTTTTTAGTTATGTTCCATCTTTTTACAATGATAACTCCCAATGCATTGCATAACAGTATAAGTGCACATGGTGATTAGTGGGTTACTCACCATGTAAAGCATTTAGGAAGCTGGTCTCTCAAGATTAACACCCATTTAGCAGCAAAGAATTTTTGGTTCTGTATAATGTGTTGTCGGACTAAATGGTTTTACACGAATATTTTTACCCAATTCTTTTGACTTTAGGATAGAACCTGTATATTTGCGCTCTACTCTTTTTGGCTCAACGAGTCTCCTGTCTTCAATAGTAATTAGAGGTACAGTGTTCTATTTCTCTGAATTTTCATAGTTGTACAAATAGGATTTCATTCCCATGTTGGATAACACAGTGCATAATGGTACAAAGGGATTACAAGTATTAAACATGTATTATTATACTGGCTCTTAATAGTTTTTGTATTTTTGGGTTATGGCACTATTTTATATGGCCCCAGTGTCTTATCAAGCAATTAACTCTAATAAGTTAGGATGATTTTGTAACACCCGGGGTTTCCCCAATTAGAATTTCTTGTTGTTTTTCTTTTGCATCATATGCATTGCACCTCTGTTTCCTGTTGTTTTCAAACCAATTTAAAACTTCAAACATGTTCCAAATGGTTTCAATTAAAATTGCAAACAACTCAACTAAAATTGTAATCCATATTTGATGTGGAATTATTATTTATACTTGGTTATTTAAACATTGCCTCAATGTGGAAAAACCTCTTTTGGATTTGAATTCAAATCCCATTGTTTAATAAATTGTGCAAATTCAAATATTGAAAACAAAATAGCTTACACTTGGGCAAAGGTAATCTTATGTCCAACTAAAACATTTGTTGAATCGAAACCCTAAAACTCTTATGCTATTTCTCTTCTTTTCTTTTCTACAAAAAAAAAGAGAAATAAATAAAAGAAAAAGAAAGGGAGTGAGGAGGCAGCCGAACTGGGCCAACAAGGCCCAGTCGGCCACCTACAACCCGAGCGCCCCAGCCCACCTTCCTTTCTTCCACCTCCGTACGGTGGTGACGGAAGCACCTCCACCACGCACCGCACCCACCTGATCCCTTTCCCCTCCCTTAAAGCCCCCTCTCCCATCCAAACCCTAACCCTAGGCACCTCCTCTCTTCCATCCCCGCCGCCGCCGCTCCCCTTCCATCTTCTTCCCTGTCCCCAATCTCTTCTCTGAAGTTTTATCTGAACCAAGAACGAAGCCTCCATGGCCGGAAATTGGAGTGGTTGGCGCCGGCGTTGTGGTCACCGCCCGGCCACGCCGAGGCCGGGAATGGAACCAGGGAGGCGCCATCTTCCTCCTCGACACCTCGGCCGAGCCCGGGGAGCAGCAGAACCACCCCGCCGTCTCCGTCTTGTCGCCGTCGACGCCGCGGCCGTCAGCTTCCCGTCGCCACGCTCCAGCTCGCCCAGGGCCCCTCGGTGAGCACGCACGTCCTCCTCTGTATTTCTCCCCTGCCCCACTCGCGCTCCAGCACCACACGGAGCACACGTAGGCGCAGCAGCAGATCGCTGCAGATCGCCGGCGTCCAGGACGTCCATGATCGAAGTTCAGTACGTGAACCTGTGCAGTTTCAGAAATCCCGCACGAAGTCCACCTCAAAAGCCCAACACCTGCCAGATCTATCACAAGAAGCGCACCAGCCCAGTGGCACAAGCCCTCTCGCGCGCACACAGCAGTCGCGGGTTCGAGTCCCCCCCCGAGCATCTTTTTCTTTTTGGTTTTTATTTTTCCTGCAGCTCAGCCCCAAAACAGATCCAATCTTAATTTTGTAAATTCCACCAAATATTCATACATGCTCCAATTTTGGTGATTCAAATTTCTACATACTCACAGTGAGAAGCACTTTCTGTTAATGTCAAATTTGCAACATGTTTCTGTAATGCATTTTGCACTAAATAATTAAATACAGAAATGGCTATTAAAATTTGAAACTTTGGAAATTCATAACTTGAGTTCTGTTCACCCAAATTGAGCAAACATGGGTTCTAAAAATTTGTCTTAACAAACTCTACACATTGGTATTTTATTTGGTCACAATTGAATTAAATTTGAACATGTTTACCTCTGTTTACAAAAAGGGGCAGAATAAAAATACTTATGAAAAAATGCATAATAAATTCAATAATGATCCAAAAATTATGTTTAATAGCGTAAAATGTTCAGTGAAACATTTGCTACATGTTTTCAACCTTTCAATACAATTTGTTTACTGTTTTTCCTAATTAAAATTGGTGCAATAATTCAATACTTTAAATACACCTTTTAAATTGCCAAATTCATAACTTGCTCATTTTAAATCCAAATTCAACAAATGAAATATGTATTCCATCTAAAATTTTGTGTTCTTTCCAAATATAAATTTTGTTATCTGTTTTGAACATTTAAAATTGGTGAAACAAAAAATGTTTGTTTAATCATTTAAAATGCCAAAGTTTATAACTTAATAAATAAAATTCCAAACTTGGTAAACAACATATCAAACTGAAGCTATTGTTGTTTTCTTATTGTTTTCATCATCCATGCATCATCCTAATCAACTTTCACATGATGGTTATTTGTAGATCATTTAATTCAACATTAATTCATGGGCTTTTCCATATGCAATCCAAATTGCATATGGGCCCATTTAAATATGTTTACCATGTCAACTAGTTTATTTTGATGCACCCTGTAACTTGTCATGCATATAAAATAGGATCATGCTGGATCTTTTGCCGTAGTAGTAATTGTTGCATCCGGTGTTTGTTCTAGTTCGTTGCTTCTTCGCGGATAGGACGTTGAGATGATGTGAGCAACGACAAGTTCTGCGGATGTACCTCTACTTGCTGGATCTCAGGCAAGTGTACTCACTTGCTACCTATGGCTGCCTTTCATCACTTGTTACCGATTATTTCCGTTGTCTGTTTGCTAGCCTAGTATTATCGATGCTTGAGTCTCGATCCTATCATATGTTTACCTTGAAGCCATGATATAGCCTTACTTCCAATTCCTATTAATTGTTGTTTGTTTACCTTGTTGGCCCTCGTGTCGTAGTCGCATGCTTAGTGTTGTTTGCGCTCAAGTCTTGTTGTCCTTTTTCATATCACCTGTTTAGTTGATAGTTGGGTTTCAATTTAATCAACAACATGTTAATGTTTGGGGTAATAATAATTTGATGATAAGGCACCGGCAGGAGGCCCGGCGTGGTTTTGAGGCCTGCTAGTGTCGACCTTAATTAGGAAAAGGGTCTTGTCCTCCGATCCATGATGAGCGCACTAACCGCATGTGGGAAGCGAGTATGGGCGCCCCCCGCAACTTTGATTCGATTCGCATCTCGTCCAAATCGCCTCATTTAGTTCGGGTTTTCCATTTGCCGCATGCATATGCAGGTGCGAACCCTTGGCGCCAGGGTGGAACTTTTGTAGTCGGCATTTAGGGAGACACGTTCTTAGAGTGCTATGAGGGTCCCCTTTTCTTCGTGGGGATTGATTAGCCATGCGCTCAATTGCACGGGGTTCTTTGGGCTTGATGCGAAGAAGAGTTGGGTTCTGTTGAGTGCCTCGCTTGGTGGAAGGGCCTTTCTATCTGGCGGGTCATTCTTACGTGTACGGCCAAATTGGTGCATCCCTGCAGGGTTAAATCTTCTCGAGAAGCCGTGTTGTCCGCGGTTATAGATGACTTGGTGAAAGTGCTGGCTAACAAGTACTCAGACAACCTACACCTAATGATAATAACTTGACTAGTAATATAGATTACCTCCACCATAAAAATGAATGTCACCCTAATCAACCGTGTGAGTTTCCTTGGGTTGCTTCCTTACTAGGGGGTAACATTGGATGGGTATTGTTTGGTGAGTAGTTGTAGTCGGTTCTGATACGCTATCTTATCCCTTTCTTTTAGCCGGAAGTTGTAGCGCGTCTCTGTAGTTAGTTAGTGCAGCCCGCTACCGCTTCGTTGCAATAATCCCTTCCTTTCCGTTGTACCCAAAGTATTTGTATCTTGTGATGATTGGTTACGCCGGTATCTTGTGAGTATGGTTTATCCACTTGCCAGTACTTAATAGTACTGACCCACGAATCCATTTCGTGGCTGCATATTCCACATTGCAGTCAACAGGTTTGAAGTCTCACGACGTTAGCTTGGGAATCCCTCCGGCTTGGCCTGGGCAGGGATTGGACGCCATCGGTTATCTTCAGGACTCTTAGTCCAATTTGTATCTTGTCCGTAGTCGGACACTATGTTGTTTCTTCCGCTGTTATTTGGATCTTTGTATTGTATCAGTTGTATCCTTGACTCGTTTGAGTCGTCTTGTATATATCTTTTCTGTTGTTGTTGCGGAATATTCGTGAACTGTTGTAATGTTATCACAAGTGGCAACCCGAAATCGGTTATTATGTGGATTTTGGCGGGAATGCTGAAATCTGCATAGTGCCCGATCTCGGGGCGTCACAAATGGTATCAGAGCATGGTTTCCGATTCCCAAAGTTGTTTCGATACGAATGGTTATCGAAGCAACGGGTCCGCAAAGCCTGTAGGATAACCTCACTAACGGTCGTGTTTCTAGAGTGTCAAAAACTATTTGTGCAAAACCTGTTTTGGAAACCTCTCGATAGGATTCTTGTTTATTCCTTTCCTCTATTCTACTTCTCCTTCTACCCCATTTGTTTTGGAGTCTACTCTCGTACCTATCTTTCAAAGTGTTAGGATCCTACGTGGGTTGGACGTTCTCTTAGCCTTTAAACCTAATAGGTTCGATCTTCGGAAGGTTCTCAGTGGAAGAGCATCATCATCAAGATGAGCAAGATTCCCTTGTTAGTGGTGTCGAGGAGATCAACTTGAACATGAAGACTCGATAGTCCGGCTTCTTCCTCTCTCTTGGCGTTGGCGGATTGCGAGGGCGCAATCCCTTGTTAGTGGTGTCGGCTGTAACACCCGGGGTTTCCCCAATTAGAATTTCTTGTTGTTTTTCTTTTGCATCACATGGCATCATGCATCATATGCATTGCACCTCTGTTTCCTGTTGTTTTCAAACCAATTTAAAACTTCAAACATGTTCCAAATGGTTTCAATTAAAATTGCAAACAACTCAACTAAAATTGTAATCCATATTTGATGTGGAATTATTATTTATACTTGGTTATTTAAACATTGCCTCAATGTGGAAAAACCTCTTTTGGATTTGAATTCAAATCCCATTGTTTAATAAATTGTGCAAATTCAAACTTTGAAAACAAAATAGCTTACACTTGGGCAAAGGTAGTCTTATGTCCAACTAAAACATTTGTTGAATCGAAACCCTAAAACTCTTATGCTATTTCTCTTCTTTTCTTTTCTACAAAAAAAAAGAGAAATAAATAAAAGAAAAAGAAAGGGAGTGAGGAGGCAGCCGAACGGGGCCAACAAGGCCCAGTCGGCCACCTACAACCCGAGCGCCCCAGCCCACCTCCCTTTCTTCCACCTCCGTACGGTGGTGACGGAAGCACCTCCACCACGCACCGCACCCACCTGCTCCCTTTCCCCTCCCTTAAAGCCCCCTCTCCCATCCAAATCCTAACCCTAGGCCCCTCCTCTCTTCCATCCCTGCCGCCGCCGCTCCCCTTCCATCTTCTTCCCTGTCCCCAATCTCTTCTCTGAAGTTTTATCTGAACCAAGAACGAAGCCTCCATGGCCGGAAATTGGAGTGGTTGGCGCCAATGTTGTGGTCACCGCCCGGCCACGCCGAGGCCGGGAATGGAACCAGGGAGGCGCCCTCTTCCTCCTCGACACATCGGCCGAGCCCAGGGAGCAGCAAAACCACCCCGCCGTCTCCGTCTTGTCGCCGTCGACGCCGCGGTCGTCAGCTTCCCGTCGCCACGCTCCAGCTCGCCCAGGGCCCCTCGGTGAGCACGCACGTCCTCCTCTGTATTTCTCCCCTGCCCCACTCGCGATCCAGCACCACACGGAGCACACGCACACGCAGCAGCAGATCGCTGCAGATCGCCGGCGTCCAGGACGTCCACGATCGAAGTTCAGTACGTGAACTTGTGCAGTTTCAGAAATCCCGCACGAAGTCCACCTCAAAAGCCCAACACCCGCCAGATCTATCACAAGAAGCGCACCAGCCCAGTGGCACAAGCCCTCTCGCGCGCACACAGCAGTCGCGGGTTCGAGCCCCCCCCCCCCCCCGCGCATCTTTTTCTTTTTGGTTTTTATTTTTCCTGCAGCTCAGCCCCAAAACAGATCCAATCTTAATTTTGTAAATTCCACCAAATATTCATACATGCTCCAATTTTGGTGATTCAAATTTCTACATACTCACAGTGAGAAGCACTTTCTGTTAATGTCAAATTTGCAACATGTTTCTGTAATACATTTTGCACTAAATAATTAAATACAGAAATGGCTATTAAAATTTGAAACTTTGGAAATTCATAACTTGAGTTCTGTTCACCCAAATTGAGAAAACTTGGGCTCTAAAAATTTGTCTTAACAAATCTATACATTGGTATTTTATTTGGTCACAATTGAATTAAATTTGAACATGTTTACCTCTGTTTACAAAAAGGGGCAGAATAAAAATGCTTATGGAAAAATGCATAATAAATTCAATAATGATCCAAAAATTATGTTTAATAGCTCAAAATGTTCAGTGAAACATTTGCTACATGTTTTCAACCTTTCAATATAATTTGTTTACTGTTTTTCCTAATTAAAATTGGTGCAATAATTCAATACTTTAAATACACCTTTTAAATTGCCAAATTCATAACTTGCTCGTTTTAAATCCAAATTCAACATATGAAATATGTATTCCATCTAAAATTTTGTGTTCTTTCCAAATATAAATTTTGTTATCTGTTTTGAACATTTAAAATTGGTGAAAACAACAAATGTTTGTTTAATCATTTAAAATGCCAAAGTTCATAACTTAATAAATAAAATTCCAAACTTGGTAAACAACATATCAAACTGAAGCTATTGTTGTTTTCTTATTGTTTTTGTCGAGACATCGTAGTAGTTTTCATAGACTGGGGTGCCATGAGACTACGGTAGAGACGTGGGGTAACGGGATAGCTTAGTAACACAGAACACGGGATTTACCCAGGTTCGGTACGTCGCGACAGTACGGCGTACCTACTCCTGCACTTCTCACTATGTGGGACTAAAGCCCGTATAATAAGGTTACAATGTAAGGGAATAGATCCAGCTACTCGTCGAGGATGAACTTCCCGGCGAGTTGCGTAAGGCTTAAGCTAGAACCTAGAACCTTGGAACTAAAGGAACTTATGAAATCTATCTCCCGTCCGGCTTTATATAATAGCCGGATTAGGGCTTACAGAACCAGAAACCTAGAAGACTACGTTTAACTTGGAACTTGGAAAGTAAGGAATCCGTCTTCTCCTCCAAGCCAGATCACGCGGGCCGTGATCCGGGTTCTTCTAGAATCCGGCTTCTACGCGTCGGACTACTGGGCCGCCCAATGGACCTAAGCCCATTACCATGTAGGCCACCCTGGTAGTCCGGCTCTTTTGTCTACCATCTTCTATACCCCTATTCAGTATATATCCGACAGTAGCCCCCAGGAAGGATCAAAACTCTGAAACTCCGCCTTTCGTCAAATACATTTTGTCCGGGAAAGCTTGATTCAGCAGTCTTGATTCTTTCTTCTTTCCTTTTGAAGGAGATGGTAACATAAAACTCGGAACTATGAAAATCCGGCTTTTCTTCTCGCGATCCTTCGCGGAAAAGGAACACGTGACATCAGCGCTTTAATCATGCTGACGCAAGCGCCGCTTGGTTTCACGCGGGAAACCCTGCAACGTATCTCTGACAGATTCTCACGAGAAACGAGGAGATAGCCATCATTCCTCTGTCGTTCCGTTTCCCGGATTTTCCGGCGAGCGACACGCGTCGAACATCCAACGGTCAAAAGAGCCGTTGGCGCGTATCTAGAGGTTTTCTGGCTATAAATAGCCGTCCTCGTCGTCACCGGAAATCTTTCCTCACTCCCTCACTGCCCACGCCATTGACGCAAACGCGAGCACGAGAGCTAGAACGAGTCCTTGCCCCTACGAGCCCTTTGCACGCCGGAGCGCTCCCTCGCCACCGAAAACGATGGCCTCTCCGTCGTCCTCACCGGCTCGCGCCTCCATCGACGAGCTTTTGGGCGACCTGGATCCACAGCTGGGGTCGCCCAAGCATGCCGGCGGCGGGACGGAAACAACCACGGCATCCGCGGCGGGCGGAGGAAATGCTTCCGCCGCCGCGGACGTAGCGGGCTCAAGCACCACAACATCCCCGCCGTTCGCACCGGAGACGGCGGAGGAGAAAATCGAGCTCCTAGGCGAAAAGCTTGCCGCCGCGAAGGCCGCCGCCGCCGCCGCCACCGGAGCAGAAGAGGAAGAGGAAACTGCAGGCAACTGGAGTGCCTGCAGTATTCCCCCGGCTCTCCTTCCCAACCTGGAGAAGGAGGGTTTGGTGCTGAAAAAGAAATGGCGGCTCCCGGAGGAGGAGACTGAACCCTTGCCACAAGAGGGCGAAAGGGTGCTCCTCGCCTCCCACCTTCTACGAGGTATGGGACTGCCACCTTCCTCTTTCTTCCTCCAGGTCCTGTCACACTACAACATCCAACCGCATAACCTTCCTCCCAACTCTATTCTGTACATGGCCGGCTTCCAGGCCTTGTTCGAAGGTTACCTAGGAATAGAGCCTAGGTTAGATTTTTGGTTGTATTGCTTTGGGGTGAAGCGTAACTCTTCGGAGGGCGCTCTCCCAAATTGCGGGACCATTTCCTTTACTCTTCGGAGATTCCGAGAGGATTGGTTCCCCAAAATCAAAACCTCAGAATCCGTCAAATTTTGGACGGGTTCTTTTTTCTATCACCCCGACGTGCCTTTTCCTAAAAAGGCCGTCGGGGTTCCACCTTTTGTGAACTCCGCCGCTGTTCCCCAGGATAACTGGGTGACAGAGGCCGTCCAGGTTCTGCCTCCAGATCTACTAAGGATCAAGAGGCGCATTGCCAAGCTCACTTCCTCCAAACCTCCTTTGACCGGTATGGACACGGTCTTTTGCTGGCTGGATAGGCGGATTCAGCCGTTAGCAAACCACGGAGGCCGTCTCTTGTGTGAATACACAGGAGCCAAGGATCCAATGCGGACAACCGACAAGGATTGGCCCGCAAAGGAGCTTAGGTGGCGCATCAATCAGTTGGTCGCTTCGCGCGATCAATACACGGAGAGTCGGCCAATGTACACGGCCGACAACCCGGCTCCTAAGGTAATTTTTCCGTTATCCGGGTATAATCTCACATCTTGGATAATCTACCTTCTGAATCTGATTGGTTTTTCCAACAGCTTGTGGATCTTCCAGACTCGGAGTTAGCTTCCGAGGCCGAGCTGGATGCGCTGCACACCGCCGCCGCGGGTGGGCGCAAACGCAAGAAGATAATTTCTTCGGATGAAATTATCGACCTTGACGGAATTCCCGTCGCCACTTCCAGGTTATTTTCTTCTGGGTTTTTTCTTTTATGGGATCTTTTTCATCCATCTTCGGTGTTTTAACCTTTTCCGGGTTTTTGGTTTTTAGCTTACCCCCCTCCAACCTGAAGCCGAGAAAGTTGAAGAAACTCAGAGCTTCTTCCAACCGAGGCAGCCAACCATCTCCCGCCGTCGCCCCGGACACGCCGCAGACAATGGCGGAAGAGCCTACTGCGGCCACTACCACCAAGCCCCCAGAGCCCAGCCAGCCCGTTGTGTCCGAGTCGGACATGAGGGAAAGGGCGGCTCCAGAGGTGGGGAAATCTTCTCGAACTTTCGACGAGGAAATCCCCACCTTTGACAAGGATTTTAAGGCTATAAATGATGGCTTGAACGCGGCCGAAAATCACTTCGCGGAATATGCGAAAGAATTCCGAGAAAACTTAGCAGGTTTGCAACGCATGAGCCAGGTATGTAACTCTAGCCCCCAAGCATTAAACAAAATGCATGCTATTTTGCTTTGATGTTTTTTATTAACCATACTTTTCCTTGCTATGTTTCAGCAAACCTCTGAGGCCATAAACCTGGAAGTTTTCAGGAAGCTCACTGTCAAGAATAAAGAAGTTCGAAGTCTTCTTTCTATTCTTGAGGAGAGAGAGGCGGAGCTGGAATCATCTCAGCTCGCTTTGACGGAAACGAAAGGTAAGCTTTTTCGTTTTGAAATTTCCGATTTAAGACTTTGTCTAAGTTTTTTCCCGAGGAAATTGATCAACTCGGATTTTCCCTTGCTTTCCAGCTGCTTGAGCTGAAGCTAAACAAGCAGCGGAAGATTCCGGCAACGCCGAGATTCTCCGCAATGAGAACATTGAGCTTCACAAGAATCTTGTGAAGGCTCAGCAAGATCTGGAAGCCAGCAACCTGGCCCTTGGAGTGGCTAACTCCAAGGCTTCCGAACAGGCGGAGAAAGACAAATCCACCATTCAGGATTTGACTGAAGCTCTGAACCTTCGCCTGGAGGAAGTTTCCGAGATCGATAAACTCATTGGTAAATTTCTTACCCTTGTCTTCATCTTTCCATGTTTTGTTTTCTCTGTTTGTCTCCTTAACTCTTTTGTATGTTTTATTGGATCAACCAGGAGACACCCCAGATGGCACTCGGGCTGCAGGCATCCGAGCTTTCGGGGAGACATGGAATTTGGTGAAGGCTGCTGCAACGCAGCTAGTAGGCAAGTTTCTTACCGACAAATCTGGGGAATGCTCGGAGGTTGAAAAACTTCCGGGTATCATCATGGAGGTGGCGGAGTCCAAGGAGTCTATTCTCCGCTCCGCTGCACGGGGTGGTGCGCGCATGGCCTTAGGCCTTATGCGCATGCACTACCCTAGTGCCAAATCCTGGCGTGTGGCCACCGGTGTCCCTCAGGGATACACGGATGCGCAACGATCCACCATCTTTGGTGAAGTTAAGGGCCACGCCACCCAGATTGCCGCCATGGTAAATGTCGCCGTGAACTATCCAGAAGAAGAAGCTCCTCCAATTCCCGATGAAGAAAGCAGCGAGGAGGAGTCGGATTTCTTGAAGGGTTACCTGGAACCTGGATAGAAAATTTAGACAATAGGAGCATTACTGTTCTTTCATTTGTAATCCAAAATGTAATGCTTCTTATGTATTAATGAAAATTCCTCCTTTTGCAGTTTAAACTATGAAATTACTTTGCAAGTTGTTTGAATTTTACCACTCCTTTATCTTCTAAGTTCTCTGGTGTGTATGCTTTAACTGTCCTTAGTGTTTGAAATGGCTCAAATAGCATTATGAATCGTTATGCCGAGTAACTAGGGACGAACCAAACAGTTTTGAAACTCGAAAACATGAATCATGCTAAAGGCATTTTTACTAACTAGTTCCAGTAACCCAGCATACGCACGGTCAGATAAAGACTTAGAGAAACAAGGAAAGTTTTAAGTGAAACTTGGGCACGCAGGCAATTCAAGTTTCCTTTAGCCGTTAAAAGGCTGAAAAATCATTCAGTTATGTAACGCCGAGTACGCAAGCACAATTCGGGTTAACATTGAGAAATTTGTAAGATCATTGGGAAATAGATGAGGCGGAAACACTTTGCACTTATAAGAAAAATAGATGACAGTATTCCGACAACTTTATTTCATGATCTCAAAAGATGTTTACATAGATTTGAACTAAGTACAGAAGGGGACATAACTTGCTAGGTGTTCCCAGGCTTCCGCGATCCACTTGACCTTGTCGAAACTTTTCAGCAGCTTGAAGCGTGGTAGAGTTTTAGCCCCCAGCCAACTAAGAAATCTTTTTATGGCTGTGGCGGAACCCGGCAATTCTGGGACATCTTTTTCATACGTATGCTCTGAGATGTTCGAGATTGCTTTCATCTTTTCCGGGTTAACTTCTATTCCTCTGCGAGAAACGATGAAACCCAGAAGTTTTCCTGAGGGAACCCCGAATACGCACTTAGATGGATTCAACTTCATCTTGTAAGTGCGCAAATTTTCGAAAGTTTCTCGCAAATCCTCAAGGAGTGTATCTTTTTCCTTGGTTACGACAGCAATATCGTCCACGTAAACATGGACGTTTCTGCCAATTTGACTATGCAAACAACGTTGCATGCAACGCTGGTAGGTTGCACCTGCGTTCTTCAGGCCAAAAGGCATGGTTACGTAGTAATACGTCCCGTACGGGGTTATGAAAGAAGTCTTGATTTGATCTTCCTTTTTCATGCGTATTTGGTGGTACCCGGAGTATGCATCCAAAAAGCATAAAAGCTCAGAGCCTGCAGTGGCGTCTATTATTTGATCGATTCGCGGCAGCGCAAACCTATCTTTCGGACATAACTTGTTCAATCCTGTGTAATCTATACACATTCTGAGTGCAGTTGTGTCTTTCTTCGGTACTAATACCGGATTTGCGGACCAGTCAGTATGGATTACTTCCTTGATAAAGTCCGCTGCCAAAAGCCGGATAATTTCCTTGCCAATAGCCTTCCGTCTTCTTCCGTCAAATCGACGGAGACCTTGTTTGACGGGTTTTGATCCGGGAATAACCTTGAGTTGGTGCTCAGCAAGTTCCCTGGGTACGCCTGGCATGTCAGCTGGACACCAGGCAAAAATGTCCCAGTTCTCACGGAGAACTTGATGAGCTCGCCTTCCTATTTGTCGGTCATCCCAGTCCCTACAACGAATTTTGTCGGATCTTTGGGATCTAGGATTACCTGTCTTGTATTCTCGGATGCCTTGAAGCTATCTGTTGGCTTCCGAGTTTCTTTTCCTGCCGGCATTTCTTTCGGCGATACCTTGGCTAACTCCTTCAGTTCTTCCTGAGCTATAACTCTTTGAGCGCAAAGGGCGTTGCTTCTCCAACTCATTTGCCAGCTTGAAATCACCGGCAATGGTGATTACTCCTCCTTTGGGTCCTGGCATCTTCAGCTTGTTGTAGATGTAACAAGATCTTGCCATAAACTTGGCGAAAGCCGGACGTCCGAGTATTGCGTGATACACGCTCTCGAACGACACAACTTCGAAGGATACTTTTTCCTGCCGGAAGATCTTTATCTCCGAAGGTGACATCTAGGGAAATTTCTCCTAGGGATCGTGCTTGCCTGCCAGGAACGATGCCATGGAAGCGTATATTGCTGTAATTGAGCTGGGACTCGGATATCTTCAAGTGCTTCAGTGTATCCAGGTACATTATATTGATGCTGGATCCTCCGTCCATCAGCACTCTTCTTAGCCTAGTGTTTTGAACAATAGGGCTTACAACAAGAGCTTGTGTGCCGGGTTCAGGATATTTCCGGGATGATCAGACTGATCCCAGATTATCGGTGTGTTGGAATACTTCAAGAATTTTGGGGTTGCAGGAACAACCGCGTTTATTTCTCGAAGTGTCCTTTTGGCCACCTTTGCTGACGGGGTTGCTAGGAAAGTTTGCATTGCTTCTCCGTCAACTCTCGGAAATTTAGGTTCGCCTTTTCGCTGTTGTTCCTGGATTTTGTCATCAGTGTCCGATTCACTGTCTTCTTTTTCAGCTTCTGGCTTTTGTTTGGCAGGTTTCCTCTTGGAACCCTTCCCTTTATTTCCGGATCCTGCATTGCCTTTCATATGCTTGTTTAGCCGGCATTGCGCGTTCGTGTGGGTTGGTTTCCCAAACTGAGAGTGGTGGACGCAGGGTTCCGACTTAATTCTCTCCCATTCTTCAGGAGTGTAATTGATGGGATCCGGACTGCGGCCTTTCCACTTGTTCCCTTTTTCTCCTCCAAAGGCTAAGTTAACCTCCTTGGGCTTTGTTGTTGACTCCGGAGTTCCTTTTATCAGAACGAGGTGTTTTCTTGGCCAGTATCAGTGACTCAATATTGCCTCCTCTTGCTCTGATATCGTCTTCGGCTGCAGCATGCTCATTAGCGGTTGTGAGCATAGATCCGAGATCTTTGTGCTTTTTAGAACCAACCATGAACGGTACAAGTCCGGGTTTTAGGCCATTGACGAAAGCATGCATTGCTTGTACGTCAGTTACTCCAGAGCAACTATTCTTCATTGCAGTCCATCTGGAGATGAAATCCACGTATGGTTCGTCTTCAAATTGGGTGCAACGGTTCAGCTGGTTGATGCTATTTGGGCGTTTGTATGTTCCCCTAAAATGCTGGGTGAATACTCTCGCCATATCATCCCAACTGTCGACAGTTCTTGATGGTAAACCATTAATCCAATCTCTGGCTCCGTCTAGCAACATTAGGGGAAGAAACTTGACAGCTTCCAGGTCTGTCCCGTTGTTGATCTGGACGGCTGTGTAATAATCTGAAAGCCAGGTATCCGGGTTTGTACTGCCGGTATATTTTTGGTAGGTTGGACCAACTTTGGCGAAACCGAATGCAGGGTTATCCTTCGGATCCTGTCAGTAAAACACTTAGGACCAAAGTATAGATCGTCCTTTTCTGCTCTGTCAATATGTGCAGAATATCTCCCGGCTGAATGGACAGAAGGGGATCTGCTCCTTTCTTTTCCATTGTTGCGCGGACGCGTTTTTTCCGAGCTTATCTCTATCTCTTCCGTTGTCACGCCCTCTGGGATTAGGTGGAGTCCTGCTCCTGTACCTTTCCTTATCTTTGGGCGGTGTCCGAGATCTTTCACGCCTGTGAGGTGTATCGTATCTTCCAGCTTTTTCAGCTGGGTTTCTCGGAGGTGGCATTATTTTGCCATCATTCCGGTGTTTGTCTTCCCGATCGTGTGGGTTTATATCCATCTTTCGGGAGATGAGGTCTGGTTCTAGACGCTGCGTCCCGGTTGTCGGGGTTTTTCTTGTCTTTTCTCGGATCCTCTTTATCCGAATCTCCGGGTTCTTCCGGTCCAGGTGCTCCAGCAGCGCAAGTAACAGTTTTGCAGAGGGCGGAATTATCATGCAGCCTCCCTGATCGCTCTTGTCCTCGCTGTTGCTGCTGTAATGCTTTTCCTAGGAAAGCATACACCCCTTGGAGTTTTTTTCCCCGTTGGAGTACAGATCATTGTTCAAGATGGCGAACGCTGCTTCCGCGTTTTCAGCTGCGGTTTTGTATATTGGTTCGCCCTTGGCATCTTTGCCGTTAACTGCTTTTGCCAAGATGGGTTATAGAACCTTTCTTTCGGCGGCAGTTCTTCCGGTTTTGCAATTCCGGGTAACCTCGTAGGTTTTAAGGCAGATCTATGCTTTCTCTCGTATTCCTCAATTTCTTCCTTCATAATTTTGATGTCATTATGGGTTTGTTGGAGATGTTGCCGAGATCTAAGCAGTTGTTGCTGTTGCCGTTGGAAAGCTTGTCTCCTGGCTTCCAGCATCTCAGGAGGTTCATTGGGTCCCACTGGAGTTTGTAATAGTTCTTGCTCTTCCAGTTCTGTCATTGGCGGAGCAGTGATTTCCTTAGATTTCTTTTCCGTAGGCTTTGTGCCACTAATATCTCCAACTTCCAGGTTTTCATCAGCGAGATCAGCTGACTTTTTCTTCCGGAGTTTGTACTGGAGTTTTAGAAGCACGGTGCTTTTTCTTGGAAGATGGAGGTTTTTTGACAGGTTCATCCTCTGTCATCTCCTTGACATTAGGAAATATCGGAGAAGTTTCTCCGTCTTCCCTCTCCTCTGCTGGCGGAGGGTTTTAGGGCTTTCCTGGCTATCGGCACCCGTTGTATCAGCTGGTTTTCCATTAGCACTTCATGGAATCCCTCTTGAAAGGACTTAACTTTTCTTACGAAGGCATCATCATCTTCGTCTTCGGAGAAGTTATCCGATCCGGTTTCCGACTCCAATCTCGCCTCAATGGCGGCGAGCACGGACTCTGTTTCCGAGTTCATCGTCTGGTTGACGGATGTCGGATCTTCCGTCTCTGTGACGGGTATTGGTTCTTCCGTCTCTGTGACGGGTGTATTGTTGTCTGCCTCTTGCACGGGATTTCTGTCATCCGTGTTTTCGGCGATCTCGGATTGCACCATGCCGATAAAGTGCGTCACTGTTTTGTCGGCGATCTGAGCAAAATCCGGCATCATAGTCGTCTTCGACTGGGTATAGGGCGGGTGGGAGATAATTGCTTTCACCGCAAAACCCCATTGCTTCCGCGGTTAATCCGATAAAGATATTAGCAGATCCAATCGGTAAAACGCAGGCACTTACCAGATGGTTTTGCGCCGGTATGTAGGATCCGTTGTCGAGGAAGCGCCCGACGTCGTCGTCGAATTCCAAGCTTCCGACAGTGATCGATCTTCCGATTCCGCCTAGTATCCCAGATCGGAACTTCACGCCTGACGTCGTTTGCCCCACGGTGGGCGCCAACTGTCGAGACATCGTAGTAGTTTTCATAGACTGGGGTGCCATGAGACTACGGTAGAGACGTGGGGTAACGGGATAGCGTAGTAACACAGAACACGGGATTTACCCAGGTTCGGTACGTCGCGACAGTACGGCGTACCTACTCCTGCACTTCTCACTATGTGGGACTAAAGCCCGTATAATAAGGTTACAATGTAAGGGAATAGATCCAGCTACTCGTAGAGGATGAACTTCCCGGCGAGTTGCGTAAGGCTTAAGCTAGAACCTAGAACCTTGGAACTAAAGGAACTTATGAAATCTATCTCCCGTCCGGCTTTATATAATAGCCGGATTAGGGCTTACAGAACCAGAAACCTAGAAGACTATGTTTAACTTGTAACTTGGAAAGTAAGGAATCCGTCTTCTCCTCCAAGCCAGATCACGCGGGCCGTGATCCGGGTTCTTCTAGAATCCGGCTTCTACGCATCGGACTACTGGGCCGCCCAATGGACCTAAGCCCATTACCATGTAGGCCACCCCGGTAGTCCGGCTCTTTTGTCTACCATCTTCTATACCCCTATTCAGTATATATCCGACAGTTTTCATCATCCATGCATCATCCTAATCAACTTTCACATGATGGTTATTTGTAGATCATTTAATTCAACATTAATTCATGGGCTTTTCCATATGCAATCCAAATTGCATATGGGCCCATTTAAATATGTTTACCATGTCAACTAGTTTATTTTGATGCACCCTTTAACTTGTCATGCATACAAAATAGGATCATGCTGGATCTTTTGCCGTAGTAGTAATTGTTGCATCCGGTGTTTGTTCTAGTTCGTTGCTTCTTCGCGGATAGGACGTTGAGATGATGTGAGCAACGACAAGTTCTGCGGATGTACCTCTACTTGCTGGATCTCAGGCAAGTATACTCACTTGCTACCTATGGCTGCCTTTCATCACTTGTTACCGATTCTTTCCGTTGTCTTTTTGCTAGCCTAGTATTATCGATGCTTGAGTCTCGATCCTATCATATGTTTACCTTGCAGCCATGATATAGCCTTCCTTCCAATTCCTATTAACTGTTGTTTGTTTACCTTGTTGGCCCTCGTGTCGTAGTTGCATGCTTAGTGTTGTTTGCGCTCGAGTCTTGTCCTTTTTCATATCACCTGTTTAGTTGATAGTTGGGTTTCAATTTAATCAACAACATGTTAATGTTTGGGGTAATAATAATTTGATGATAAGGCACCGACAGGAGGCCCGGCGTGGTTTTGAGGCCTGCTAGTGTCGACCTTAATTAGGAAAAGGGTCTTGTCCTCCGATCCATGATGAGCGCACTAACCGCATGTGGGAAGCGAGTATGGGCGCCCCCCGCAACTTTGATTCGATTCGCATCTCGTCCAAATCGCCTCATTTAGTTCGGGTTTTCCATTTGCCGCATGCATATGCAGGTGCGAACCCTTGGCGCCAGGGTGGAACTTTTGTAGTCGGCATTTAGGGAGACACGTTCTTAGAGTGCTATGAGGGTCCCCTTTTCTTCGTGGGGCTTGATTAGCCGTGCGCTCAATTGCACGGGGTTCTTTGGGCTTGATGCGAAGAAGAGTTGGGTTGTGTTGAGTGCCTCGCTTGGTGGAAGGGTCTTTCCATCTGGCGGGTCATTCTTACGTATACGGCCAAATTGGTGCATCCCTGCAGGGTTAAATCTTCTCGAGAAGCCATGTTGTCCGCGGTTATGGATGACTTGGTGAAAGTGCTGGCTAACAAGTACTCAGACAACCTACACCTCATGATAATAACTTGACTAGTAATATAGATTACCTCCACCATAAAAATGAATGTCACCCTAATCAACAGTGTGAGTTTCCTTGGGTTGCTTCCTTAGTAGGGGGTAACATTGGATGGTTATTGTTTGGTGAGTAGTTGTAGTCGGTTCTGATATGCTATCTTATCCCTTTCTTTTAGCCGGAAGTTGTAGCGCGTCTCTGTAGTTAGTTAGTGCAGCCCGCTGCCGCTTCGTTGCAATAATCCCTTCCTTTCCGTTGTACCCAAAGTATTTGTATCTTGTGATGATTGGTTACGCTGGTATCTTGTGAGTATGGTTTATCCACTTGCTAGTACTTAATAGTACTGACCCACGAATCCATTTCGTGGCTGCATATTCCACATTGCAGTCAACAGGTTTGAAGTCTGACGACGTTAGCTTGGGAATCCCTCCGGCTTGGCCTGGGCAGGGATTGGACGCCATCGGTTATCTTCAGGACTCTTAGTCCAATTTATATCTTATCCGTAGTCGGACACTATGTTGTTTTTTCCGCTGTTATTTGGATCTTTGTATTGTATCAGCTGTATCCTTAACTCGTTTGAGTCGTCTTGTATATATCTTTTCTGTTGTTGTTGCGGAATATTCGTGAACTGTTGTAATGTTATAACAAGTGGCAACCCGAAATCGGTTATTATGTGGATTTTGGCGGGAATGCTGAAATCTGTATAGTGCCCGATCTCGGGGCGTCACAGATTTTCTTATCAAGCAATTAACTCTAATAATTTAGGATGATTTTATTTTCTTAAGGATAGTCAGTTAATCGAGCAAGTTAGCATTTAAGTCTATATTTTTGCGCTTGATATATCATGGTGCTTCAGAATCTATGGTGCTGAGTATGGGGTTAGGACAGTGTTCTCCTTGCATCACACCTAGCTTTAGGTGTACTCTATTGTTGGCAATACGTAAGAACCAACCCAGGAACATTTTTGTCACTCCTAGGCCCCTAGCCATTTCTTATACAATTTGTATATCAAAGTTCCTGCTTCTTCAAGACATTCCTCATCTATATGTCTTTACATTTTTTATCAAACACATTTCTCTATACCGTAAGCCGGGCTAGCAGTCCGGCTTTTCAGGCCACCTGTGGCGGGAGCGTTACGGCCTTTGGATCTTGGATTGCAGACATATGGATCACCCACTACCCGTGTAAATTGGATCTTACCCCTTGTGTATCCTCTCCCATTACACGACTGGACCCTATCCCCGACTATGGCGTGGGACACGGCAACTGATTACTATCCACACACCAAAAAACGTGTTAGCTCGAGACCCGACCGCATATTCCATCGTCTGATGACACAACTTATATTATTGGAGTTTTTTGTTCTCCTTTATCATTAATGAATTTTCAATTGTTCACTTCTGAATGTGTCAGATTTCTAAAAAGAAGTTGGACCATAATCTGTTGTTTTCTGTCGCTGAATAAATGGACAGATCTGAGAATACAACCCCTCGATCTTCTCCCTGAGTCAAAAGAACACAGTGGCATGAAAGGCTTCAAATTTTTGCTAACCCAAGGGATTCTGTGGATTATTAAGAACCTGTATATGGAGACAGCTTACCATTATAAAAAAAATTGGTTAGCACAAGATCATGCCTTTAGTCTTTTAGCTTTACTCTTGCAGTTGTATCATCTAAAATATATTCCCAACAATTAATTTAGAACGGTGACATTTTATTTTAGTGGGCCGAAATTTGAACAAATTAAAAATTACAAGATGAAGTCAGGACTAAACATACGCATGTGCAGCCTTGGACGGTAGGTCTTGATTATCCCTCTTATAATATTTGCTTTGAATTGGTGCGTGTGGGCTACACTTGTGGTTTTTGCGATGAGTTTTTGAAATGTGTGGGAAACTTACCTTCTAAATATACGAAATCAATAGAGGTTAGGCCATAAACACCGCAATACTGTGCCAAGATATTTTGTGCTTGCAGATTTGGCTTGCACACTTTTTGCTGAATTCATATTCAATTTTTTTTTACTATTGACTGTGAGGCAAAACCCCACAGTAATTTATATTCTAATTATTTCTGTATTATTATGCAGGATGATGAATCTGAAGAAATTCCGGCAAACACAAAGTAAATTCTTGGCCAGTCTCTCCGAAAGTAAAGTATTCATTCAGAACAGGATTCGAAACATATTTGGACTACAATTTTGCTTACTCCACTCTTATATAAGATTCTAGGCCGTTGCACTTGATTATACATAAGACTTGAAAGTATTAATGATTGATGATCCTATTTAATTATTTGTCCGCCGTGTGTTTTACAGTATACCATCGGAATCCGTTAAGTACGAACCCCACCATATCAATTACCTTTCTATCTTTCGTGGATTTACCACCTCCTAGCTGTACACATTAGATAATATACAGTCTTGGGTAGAAACAATCATGTCACTTTGTTTCAATCCTTTTAAACAAATAGTAAAATATTTATCTGTCCTCAACCAAATTGAAGATCTATTATCTGCAAGGGCCTATGAAAGTGGCATCAACCATCCCAAAGAGCTCCAAAGTTTGTCTCTTGATGGTCTCCATTATTTCCAAATATATGATTGGTTCATGTTAGTGACAACAATTTCCCTTTGATATATTCGATGTATGGCAAACCTCACTCTACATGTGTTGCAGTATTATAGAACATTTATTGCTGATCTTATGAAAACGACTCAAATGTATCTCAGAAATATCTCCATGACAGTAATATTGGCACTCAAGTCTTCAATTATGTCTATAAAATTGTCTGAAACGTACTTATGTTGCTATGTTTCTAGCTCCACTGTGTGTTTTTGGATTGCCCTTAGTAATTTTTTTAATCTACTCCACTGTGTGTTTTTGTTTCCAATTCTCCTAGATACTTTTATTTTTCCTAATGAAATCCATCATGCCTCTAAAGTTTACAGAAGCATTAAGAAAAAAAATTGTTTAGAATATAATAATATGTGTGCTTGGTACTTATTCATTCTTCTGAATTGTACAAAGTTACTACCTACATTAATAGAAAAATAGTAAATTATACAACTTTCTAATTACAACTGTGTCTTTCCTGTTAGGTGGATATTAGTTTATGAGTTTATCATCCATTGTACTAATAGAGAAATTTCCACTTCTTACCATGCTCGTGTATTCATGGCAATATTCATCTGCACACTAATTGAACAAAATTTTGTATTCAGGAAGTCAACATGGAGAGAGCTATTTAATGTGCCATTCAATTACACCATCTATCTCCTCATCAGTACGGTTGCTGCATTTTCCATACTAGAGTTTCTGGTGTGTACACAACCTGTTATTGACACCTGGATAAAGAAAGACCATGAGATTTCACATGGTATTTTGATAATTGATTCTTCTGTGCAGGTATGAGATTCTTTTATCGGAAGCTTTATATTTGGTGCCTTTTGGCCCTTCGTTTAGTTGTTTCAGTTTATGGAGCTTTGTTTTTTCAAGCTAGCCCTGCGGTTGCAATATACACATGGCTCGCATGCTGGTTCCTGCATGTATCTAATAATATGTTTGTACCCGATATGCAGGTTTCAGGGGTGATCTCACTCTTTGTCGGCCTTTTTTCTTTTGTGCTTGAAGTTTGAGAATTCTTCTGTTGCTCAGTTTCTTGCTGGTGTTGTTAAGCAGCAGTTGCCTAGCTTGACCCATTATATTCCTATGGCTTCTAGTGGTAGGGGTGTTTAGATTATTGAACTCGATGATGCTGTTTTACCATTCCAATGGCGCACCGCTTTTCTTGGTCAGTTTCAGCAATTTTTCATTGAAATACAACTAGAGAAGTTACTCTAAATTCACTCTATGATTGATGTTGCTGAAGGCATTTGATATAAATGAATTCTTCTCCTGCTAAAAGAACTTGGGCAGAGGCTCTTGGAAATCTATTATTTGACTGAGTTTGGGACTGAAATTTGCCGATATTTGTCCTCTGGCACGAGGTAGTTTTGTTATGTCTATGATTGGCTGGCATGCAAGTTCTTCTTTAGAATTGGGCCCTCAAGGTTTGACCCTGGACCTCATGGGCCTCACTGTTCTCACGCAAGCGCATCTCATTCAGACTTCGACGTGTGATAAGAAAGAATCCACTTCAAATTCTTGTCCACAGCCTATGTATTTTGAAGCTATTGGTCATAGTTGTCGCCATTCCTGCCGGCCTCCATTGATGGACATGAATGTTCGACGTTGCACCTGCAACAATAATGAAGGATTTAAGTTCTTAGCTCTCCCTGATTACACGCAAAGCCTTTTCGGTTGCCAAGGGCACCACCTGGTGTGCTTCAGGTTGCCTCGAAATGCAGAGATGCCTCGAAATGCAGAGATAGGAATGGAGGATTCAGGATTGGTAGATTGGTCAAGCTAAACTTTTGGTTGAGCGTCTGCTGCTGAAGGTCGCCTGGAATAATTCCTTTGTGTCCTATCTATTTCGGCATGTTTCTTGTGTGAAAATTCGTATTGATGCCAGCTGAAATTCTAGAAAACAACAACTTAGTGTTTGTACTTTGCTGACTGAGTTAATCCATGCGTTTCTTTTTTGTTTTGTTAAAGTTGGCTGGCACCGAAGAAATAGAAGTAAGTTACACGTAATACGATTAATGTTGTTATTATCAGATATTCATGACTTTAGGAGTTAACACAATTTTCATATATTTAGTTATCAGAGTATTAGTTTTCATCTTGTGTTGTCTTGGGTCGTCGGCCTCAGCTGAAGTGAAGTTTGGGATCTGCCATCTCCACCGGGCTGATCTAGCTCTTCAGCATATCTTGCTGTTCTGGCAATACTAATCTGCCACTGACCGCCTATGCACTCCCACCAGGTCTGCCGCACGATGAAAGAACGTTCTGCAGGCGGTGATGCGAAGCTCGCATGTTCGTCTAGTTAAGTACTAGTTTTGAATGATCTCTGTTACTTTACACACTCTAGGTTATATCTAGATGTCAACATTATGATCACCTGTTACGGTGGATGGTTGAAGAATCCAACGTATAACTTTTAACTGTGCGGTCACTAGATATTCTTATAGTATAGGAACTATAGTTAATGACAAGTTCATATGCATTTTGCTAATTACATTATAATTGTTTAGTCTCTTTTAGCAAGATACTATATTTGGATCGGTTCGGTACTATTGTTACTCTAACAATAAACACTTATGCTTTGCTAAATTTTAACTAAAACCATGATCATAAAAATATGATCATCAAAGACAAAATTAGGAAATCTTGTGTATTTATGTCTTCACACCCGTACATTTTTTTTTTGAAAACTCACTTTTCAAGTGCTATACCGGTTGTAGCATGATAACATAAATTTAATTTGAAATTTAGAGATAAAATAATAACCGAATATTGTTATCACTAGAGCATATTTCCAACACTTATATGGGGACAACACGAAAAAATAGGCTCCAGAGGGAATCATGAGATACAATGCCAACTTAGGGACTACTTGGTTCATAGGATTGAAAAACGTAGAAAAAGAAAAAAACAGAAAATTCTCGTAGGCTTGCCGATGCAAAATAGGGGATTGCAAAACACTAGATTTTTTTTTCATAAATAGACGCGTTTGGATGAAATACGGGAAACAAAAGGAAACATGGCTCGATCCTACACAATTGGGTTAAATTATGATCGAAGTGGATGTCTGAATTCCTATATGATTGTGGCATAGGAATCCAATCCATAAGGATTCTGGCCCCTAGGAAAAAGTTCTAAGAATTGCAATCTCACAAAGTTTCCTATATGAATTTTCTGGATTCCAAAAGAGTAACATGCAAGCACATATATGGCCCAGCTAGAACGCCGAGAAGCTAATGGGCCATTGGGCTCCCATAGCGTGCACCTAGCCGGCACATGTTTTCTCGTCGGTGGCGAGGCGAACCACGGAGAGCCTCCACACGCGGCAAACCTGCGCGCCCGCGACAAGGATGACCGACGACGACGAACTTGTTAGGAGGGCAGTTGAGTGACCGGAGACGCCGCTTGATCGCCTGCATGCGTCCAAACCCGGCATTAAGCCGAGCTCGGTCGAGGTGGTTGTTCGGTGGTCGACAGGCGGCCGGCCGACCAGCTCGGTGAGCTTGAATCAGCTAAAATTTTCACACGTGGACGGGCTGTGTGCGACGATATATCCATGCCATGCGCGCGTGCACAATGTACTGGAATCGTCACGTTTGGGTAGCTAGAGTGCGTGCGTGCACAATCGACCTGGCCGGCCATGGCTCGTCCGCGAGTCACAAGTGGCATTGCCGCCGCCGGCCTCCTCCTCTTTGCAAGCCACGTCTTCTTGCTCGCGGCCGGCGACGGGATGCGCTACAACGCGATTTTCAGCTTCGGCGACTCGCTGTCGGACACGGGCAACATCTGCGTGAACAAGTCGGCGGCGGCGCAGCTCCTGCTCACCTTCGCCAACCCGCCCTATGGCATGACCTACTTCGGCCACCCCACCTGCCGCTGCTCCGACGGCCGCCTCGTCGTCGACTTCCTCGCCCAGTCGCTCGGCCTCCCGCTCCTCCCGCCGTCCAAACTCCCCGGGGCCGACTTCCGAAAGGGCGCCAACATGGCCATCGTCGGCGCGACGGCGCTCGACTTCGACTTCCTCAAGTCCATCGGCCTCGGCTACCCGATCTGGAACAACGGCGCCATCAACGTGCAGCTCCAGTGGTTCCACGACCTCCTCCCTCGCATCTGCGGCGGCACGCCACAGACATGCAAGCCCTACCTGGCCAAATCCCTCTTCGTCCTGGGCTCCATCGGCGGCAACGACTACAACGCCATGCTCTTCTTCGGCTTCTCCGTCGACCGGGCCAGGAACTACGCGCCCAAAGTCGCCGACAACATCGCCGGCGGCGTCGAGAAGCTGATCGAGCTGGGCGCGGTGGACATCGTGGTGCCAGGGACGCTGCCCATCGGATGCTTCGCGCTCTACCTCACGATGCTGCCGAGCGCCAACAAGTCCGACTACGACGAGCACGGGTGCCTCAAGCCGCTCAACGACCTCGCCGTATACCACAACACGCTGATCCAGGACAGGCTCGCCGGCGTCCGCGCCAGGCACGGCTCCGCGGCGCGGGTCATGTACGCCGACCTCTACACCCACGCTGTCGACATGCTCCGCGACCCGGCGCGCTTCGGCTTCACCACCCGCGTCACGGCGTGCTGCGGCGCGGCGGCGGCGCGTACAACTACGAGTTCGACGCCCGGTGCGGGATGAAGGACGCGACCGCGTGTGCGGACCCGTGGAGGCACGAGTCGTGGGACGGCGTGCACCCGACGGAGGCCGTCAATAAGCTGGTCGCCGACGGGTGGCTCAAGGGACCGTACTGCCACCCTCCGATCCTGCACTAGGTCATCGGCAGCAAGTTGTATTAGCTAGCTACCCATTTAGCACGAACACATTATCCCATGGTGTGGATGCTACTTGCGCTCGTAATGGGACATACGTGTGCCAAATCTATTAATTTCCAGCTCGTTCTTGTCAGGGCGGAGTCAGGATTTAGCTATAGGGGGACGAGGCACGTGATGACCAAAAAAAATTGTTCCGTGTTCGAGTACCTTACTCGATATTTTTCACTTGTATAACCTCTAGTACCGTGGAATCATTAATAGTAAAAAATGTCGCAAAAGCAGATCTTAAACAACATACCTAGGAATCATAAAAATAAAATTTATGATCAACTTCGACATACTAAGTATAGGTGAAATTGTTGGATGTTCTAGTAGCACATGCGATTTGCCTTGAATTTAAAATTATTACTGATCTTAACTAGAGATTTTACCAGGAGTGGCAGTATTGCATACACATGTTCAAGGGCAAGTGAACAATTAAGTGTATAGAATGATCAACATACCTCTAGATTTACAGAACGAGTTGCATAACTCAGAGATCGACTTTCTGAATGATGGTGAGGCGAAGAAACAGTCAGCCCGATCAATACTTCAACATAGAGGTTGACACGACGGTATCACGGGAGAGTTTCCTATCGGATGACTCTTGGCATAGTTTTCCAGCAGCCAGGGGTGCCATGGCGGCATGGCAGATCAATGGGGCAAGAGTACGGCCGCTCGGCCGCCGAAAAAAAGAAGTTACCTAAGAAGAAACGTGTCTAAACTGGGTTGGGTCTCACTGCGTACATAGTCATGGGGTTTAAGTATTTTGGGACGTAGTAAGTATATGCATTACCTATACTAGTAATACCTACTCCAAATAATTAGGGGGGGCCGAACCTTGGCGGGGGTCTAGCCCCTGCTAGACCCCCCGTCTCCGCCCCTGGTTCTTGTCCTATGAACTGCCCATTTATCTCACGCGTCGGATCTCGATCGTATGGCACTAGCGACTCTTAGTGTGTCTCCCAATTGTCGCTAGCATCCAAAACCCACCGGCTGTTCAAATTTCCGGAGATGCGCCCAGTTCCCATCGAGGAAATTCCCCATTTCTCTCCTCTCTCGATAGCAAGTTCTCTCTTGCGATGTTCTCATTAATTTCCAACGCTGCCGGCAGGTGGCGGACGCATCGAACCGTGTGGATGTATCGAGGATCATGGATCGTGGTAAGGAGAGGGGAGGGGGAAGGGGGATCGATGGTGCAGACCTTTGCCTCCCTTCCCTCTCCGGGCATCTATGCATCCATTGAAATGCTCGGTTGACCTGTATTGAGAAGTTTAGACACGTGATGCCACCATAGAATTGATGAGCTTAACGGTCTAGATACAGAAGAATGCATGGCGCCAAGTTCGGCATCATCTTAATTCAATCAATTCACCATGTGCCGTGTTAGATATAATAACATAAAAAATAGCAGATAGCAAAACATTCCATATTCCCTCCCTAGGGGGTATCACACTATAAAGAAACTGCTTATAAAAGAAAGCATACCTGTGACGTGTCACCATGAATCCATGTCACTGGTACTCTGGGATCAGATAATAGCAGATGACAGAAAGTAGCTAGCTAAACTTAGTAGCAAGTCAATACAAGTGGCGTGCTATAATATTCCCACACCACTAGTAGATTGTTTCATACTAGTGTTACAAACGTAACACACTAATATGACGAAAATAACACAAAACTTCTGGATTAAGCATGTAGTTACTGATAGGAATAAGATTGCCGTTGTTGACCAAGCCAAATAAACCGCACCACTCGTTGAATGAGTTATCATAATTGAAGTCCGTTAAGAGGAATTGAATTATATCCTCGAAGGCGGCTCCAGGGTAAATACCAACACCAACTAGAAACTCGAGTGTCAACTGACGCTGGAGGGGCTGGACATGGCAGGTCGTCTAATAGCCGAAGTGGCCCACGCCGAACACTTGGACAAGTCCGCACTGACCAAGTAGTCCAATCGGTGTCACAACTGCTTGACTCTATACCGGTCGCCATATACCCTGATGCTCTAGTTATCCCATGACAAGGGTGGGCCCTCGCCGAACACGGGAAGCCCGGGTACGCTGTTCTAGACCGACATGTCCGAGACATAGAAGAAGCTACATTGCCATAGCTTCGCCGATTCGAGAATCCTAGGTCAGGTTAGTTCATCTATCGCCTATAGATAGCAGCCGACCCACACTCCCGGAGGTCGCCTCCTCCCCCCCCATGGTCAGTGCGTTGAGGAAGAAGAGGGAGCACCAAAGTGCGGCTAGGTCCCAGGTAGGCCTCGCAGAAGGTGGCAAAGCTGCTGATATGTGCGGTGTTGTTAGGGATCAAGTGGTGGTGTTGGATCCTATATATGTTAAACAACCCTCGAAAGAAGGGGTTCACTGATAGCGAGAGCCCCCGGTCGAGGAACGCGGTGAACATGACGCATTTTTTATCCTTGGGGATCGATTTCTTCTCCTTGGCAGGCGCCCACATCACCTGTCGCAAGGAAGAAAAACGTCGCTACCTCTAGCTCACCGTCGAGATGCCCCATTGTCCATTCTAGCTGGCCATCTCAAGCACACTTCAAGAGGGACATGAACCCCTGGTTTAGCGACGTGTGGAGAGAAGGATGAAAGGGAAGACGGTCACGAGATCGAGGAAGGGGAAGAAAAGTGAGTGAGTGAATTGGGGAACAACGAAGCACGCTCCCCGTCAACTGTGGGTTTGTTGCCACGCGCGAACCATCGCACTTCGCCGGCCACGTCCTAGCCAAACCGCTCCACGACCACATTAAAACCACACACTAGTGTGACATTCCCTGCGGGCAATCTAGGCGCCACCATCATTATACCCACGTAATACTCTATCCACAGGAAATGACTTGTATTTTTACCACACAAGTTTTTATCAAGAAGGAGGATTGTACTAGGAGGGAGAACTAAAATAACAAGTGAAGGCCTAGAAGCCCTTCATGGCGTGACTGTCCCCCTTAATTGGATGTGCCATGGGAGACCTGGCCCCTCGTGCGTCCGATGTCATCCATTCTTTCATGCACACCTTTGTTTGTTTTTATCTAAAACCATCTAGAAATATACCCTCCTTTGCGTCCAAGGAGGAGTCCACCGTCACAAAAAAAAACACGGGAACAAAGATAGAAACTTTTTCTCCATCAAGTATTGAAGGTGAGACGTCGCCGGAGCCATCCCGGCTAGTTGCTCCGTCGACTCCTCTAGCGACATGTCCATCGTTTCTATAATAAAGAGGCAGTCGTACATTGATGTCTACGCACACTTCTATTTTTGTAGACAATGTTGGGCCTCCAAGTGCAGAGGTTTGTAGAACAGCAGCAAGTTTCCCTTAAGTGGATTACCCAAGGTTTATCAAACTCATGGAGTTAGATGTCAAAGCTATCCCTCTCAAGCAACCCTGCAATTACGATACAAGAAGTATCTTGTGTCCCCAACACACCTAATACAATTGTCAGCTGTATAGGTGCACTAGTTCAACGAAGAGAGAGTAAAATACAAGTAATATGGATGACTATAAGTGATAATAGCAATCTGAAATAAAAATGGCAGCAAGCAAACATGTAGCAGAACTGGTTGTAAACGGTGTTTCAATGATTAGAAACAAGGCCTAGGGATCCTACTTTCACTAGTGGACACTCTCAACAATGATAACATAATTGAATGCATAAATATCTCTCTTCACTATGCTACTCCGAACCACTCTCCGGATGGACAACAAACACCAATTCATTGCGTAGGGCTACAAAGCACACCTTAAAGTCGCATTCCCATGTCTAGTTAACCCCACACTGTCAACTTGAGCGCCCTAGAAGGTACTAGACAAACACCACAATTTCATAGGGTCATCCAACACAAAATATAAATATCAGGCTAAACCACACGGTGCACACATTGTCACCTTTACACCGTGATAACTAGATGAGAATGGGGTTTTGCTCGGTGGTGAGCACCCCTTTCGCCCCGGCTCAGCTACCACCCGGTGTAAAAGGGTGCAGAGCTGGGGCTAGGGAAAGCATGGCGCCTCGTGGGGGGCCTTTTGCCCCGGTTGGTGGCTCCAACCGGGGTAAAAGGCCCGCAACACCTTTTACCCCGGTTGGTGGCTCCAACCGGGGCAAAAGACTCCCCCCACCACCACTATATAAACCCTGCCATCCCTCTCCTCTCCTCATGCCACTCACTTTGGAGGACATATTCTAGTTGTTGGGTGTGTGCTCATTTGTTTTTCCCTCCTATGCACAAGAGGTGTTTGATGAAATGCCCGGGAGCATAATGTCATCTCAGCTCGCAGAAAACAAACATGATTTAATTTATCTGAGCCACACTTAATTAAATAAGCTTTGTCCTCCTTCTTTCCTCATCGGTCGAGGTACCAACTTTATCCTTTCATCTGTCGATGTAACATTGGTCATTTCTCTATTCACGGTAGTCTGTACCAGTTCTTAATTAATAATCATATAATGCAGATGAACCGACAATGGATGTACGTTGACCGACGCTCTGCCGCGTTCATGAAAGGCGTGGGTTATTTTCTCGAGGTGGCCCAGGCAAACAAGCGGAATAATTTTAGTGTTGTCCATGTGTTGTATGTCGGAATCAGAAGGAACACTGTTCGCACAGAGTCATCCACTTCCACATGTTTCATTCCGGTTTCATGCCTGGCTATAATTGTTGGACCAAGCACGGAGAAAGAGGGGTTATGATGGAAGAAAACGAAGAAGAGAATGATGACAACTATTATGATATGTTCCCTGAATACGGTGCCGGTACTGGAATGGAAGATAACGATGAAGTAGAAGCAGAAGACCGGACACCAGATGAGCCCATCGATGATCTTGGCCAGGCCATTACGGATGCAAAGACAGAAAGCGAGATTGAAAAGGTGAGGGTGAAGTTCGACCAGATGTTTAAGGATCACAAAACATTGCTGTATCCAAATTGCGAAGATGGGCAGAAAAAGTTGGGCAGCACACTGGAATTGCTGCAATGGCAGGCCGAGAACGGTGTGACTGACAGCAGATTTACAAAGTTGCTGCAAATAGTGAAGAAGCAGCTTCCTAGAAACAATGAATTGCCCGATAGTACATACCAAGCAAAGAAGCTTGTCTGCCCCCTAGGATTAGACGTGGAGAAGATACATGCCTGCATTAATGACTGCATCCTCTACCGTGGTTAGAAGTACGAGAATTTGGAATAAAGCCCGGTATGCACTGCATTGCGGTATAAGATCAGACCAGACGACACTGGCGATGTTGAGGGTGAGCGCCCT
Source organism: Alopecurus myosuroides (assembly GCA_028641055.1). Taxonomy (NCBI): domain Eukaryota; kingdom Viridiplantae; phylum Streptophyta; class Magnoliopsida; order Poales; family Poaceae; genus Alopecurus; species Alopecurus myosuroides. The sequence continues at coordinate 32,009 of JAPCYS010001031.1, forward strand.
AGGAAGAGGGTTCCTGCAAAGGTGATGTGGTATGCTCCTATAATACCACGGTTGAAACGTTTGTCCAGAAACAAAGAGGATGCCAAACTTTTGCGATGGCACATGGAGGATCGTAAGAAAGACGAGATGTTGAGACACCCCGCTGATGGGTCGCAGTGGAGAAAAATCGAGAGAAAGTTCCCGCGCTTTGCAGGTGACGCAAGGAACTTATGGTTTATTCTAAGTACAGATGGCATAATCCATTTAGTGAGCAGAGCTGCAGCCATATCACCTGACCTGTGACTCTATATCTATAACCTTCCTCCTTGGTTGTGCATGAAGAGGAAGTTCATTATGATGGCAGTGCTGATTCAAGGCCCGAGGCAACCGGGCAACGACATTGATGTGTACCTAAGGCCATTAGTCGATGAACTTTTACAGTTGTGGCATGAAGAAGGTGTACCTGTGCGGGACAGGCACGAACAAAAATAATTTAACCTACGAGCGCTGTTGTTCGTAACCATCAACGATTGGTCTGCTCTTAGTAACATTTCTGGACATACAAACAAGGGATACAATACATGCACACGCTGTTTAGATGACACCAAAAGTATATATCTGGATAAATGTAAGAAGGTTGTGTACCTCGGGTATCGTTTTTTTTCTTCCGTGCAAGCATCCCTTAAGAAAAGCAGGCAAGCATTTCAATGGTGAGGCAGATACCTGGGAGACGCCTATCCTCCGACCTGGTGATGATGTATTTTATATGGTGAAGGATTTGAAAGTAATCTTTGGAAACGGTCCTGGCAGACAACCTGTTCCGAATGACGCCGACGGACAGGCACCCATGTGGAAGAATAAATCTATATTTTGGGATCTACCCTATTGGAAAATCCTAGATGTCCGCTCTGCAATTGACGTGATGCACCTGACGAAGGATCTTTGCGTGAATCTGCTAGGCTTCTTTGGCTTGTATGGGAAGTCAAAAGATACATCAAAGCAAGAAAGGACCTGCAACACACGAAAGGACGAGACGACAAGAATCCTGAGCGGTTTCAAGGTGGTCCTGCCAGCTACGCTTTTACCAAGGAAGAGAAGGAAATCTTTTTTCAAGCACTAAGTAGTATCAAGGTCTTGTTTGGCTTCTCATCGAATATAAAGGGAATAATAAATGTGGCGGAGAAAAATTCCAAAACCTGAAGTCTCATGACTGCCACATGCTGATGACGCAATAACTTCCGATTGTGTTGAGGGGGATTCTACCAGAAAATGTTTGACTACCCATTGTGAATCTATGCACATTCTTCAATACAATTTCTCAGAAGGTAATCAATCCAGAAAGTCTATCGGTGTTACAGACAGATGTGGTCCAATGTCTTGTCAGCTTCGAGTTGGTGTACCCACCATCCTTCTTCAATACTATGACGCACCTCCTAGTTCACCTAGTCAAAGAGATTACCATTCTCAGTCCCGTGTTTCTACACAACATGTTCCCCTTTGAGAGATCATTGGGAGTCTTAAAGAATTATTTTCACAACCGTTCTATGCAGAAGGAAGCATCTCCAAGGTTTATGGAACAGAGGAGGTCATTGAGTTTTGTGTTGACTTTATTCCAGACCTTAAGTCGATTGGTGTTCCCAAATCGCGGCATGAGGGGAGAATGAGTGGAAAACGCACGCTAGGAAGGAAACCAAAGATATTTATGGACAGACATTCTTTCACTAAAGCACACTACACAGTTCTACAAATATCCACCTTGGTGGCTCCGTATATCGAGGAACACAAGAATATTATACTGTCCAAAAACCCGTGGCTGTCTGAATCTTTGATTACTGATGAACACATGGATAGTTTCAGCGCCTAGTTGTAGACAGAACTCATGAATAACAACATTATTAGAGATCATCTATACTTTTTGGCCAGGTCACCATCTTCGACTGTACTGACTTTCCAAGGATACAAGATAAATGGGAATACATTTTACATGAGCGCACAAGATAAAAAGAGCACCAACTAAAACAGTGGTGTCTGTTTCGATGCAACCAGATACAATGGAAAAAATAAGACATATTATGGTTACATAGAGGAGATATGGGAACTTGACTATGGACCTAATTTTAAGATCCCTCTGTTTTGGTGCCAATGCGTCAAGATGACAGGAGTAAAGGTAGACCAGCAGTACGGAATGACAACAGTGGATCTCAACAAATCTTGGGTGCAGAAACGAACCATTGTCCTAGCCAAAGATGTGGCTCAAGTTTTCTATGTTAAGTACATGTCTACCCAACCGAGGAAAAGAAAAGATAATAATTCTAGTACATCATGCGGTGAGCCGAAGCACCACATAGTTCTTTCAGGGAAAAAAAACATCGTGGGAGTGGAGGGCAAGACAGACATGTCCGAAGATTATAATAACTTTGAAGAAATTCCGCCCTTCAGAGTGAAAACTGACCCAAGCATCGCGTTAAATAATGAAGATGCTCCATGGCTACGACAGAAAAGTAAACAATGGCGACACTAGTTGGGGATAACGCATTAAACCTTCACGGTTCATGTAATATTCCTAGACTACTATGTAATAATGTATCAAACCTTCATGGTTCGTGTATTTGGATTAGTCCACCTCTGTTTTCCACATGTTTTGTATCAAATGCACTGTCGGACGTATGAACTGGAGGATTTGTAGATATATAGAACAAAACACACGGTTTCTCCTGCATACAGCCCGACTGTGGCTCCTGAGTGCCCGCATATCAAATGCACTGTCGGGCGTATGCAGGGGAATCTGAATGCTTTGTATCCGGTCGGTGAACTGGAGGATTTGTAGATATATAGAACAAAACACACGGCTTCTCCTTCATACAGCCCGACTGTGGCTCCTCATCAAGTGCCCGCATATCAAATGCCCTTTCGGGCGTATGAAGGGAAATATGAATGCTTTGTATGGCAGATGAGTACCCACTGAGTGCCGAACATGTATGAGAGGTGGGCTATATATAGGGTCGTGTGACTTACGAAGTGGTCGTGATAGCGTGATGATCCATTGGCTCAGAAGCAATCGAAATAAACACAACGTTGATCCAACGGCTCAAAAGCGCTCAAAGGAAACACACGATCTGTGTGCTTCTTCCCGAAAGAAACACAACGATGATCCAACGGTTCAGAAGCTGCCGAAAAGAAACACACCGTTGATCAAACGGTTCATAAGAGCTCGAAGAAAACACATGATCCGTGTGCTCGTACGATGTGTTGTTTGGTTGGATAGTTTGAAACAAAGTTTGAAATAATTCAAACAAAGTAGCAAAATTATTCAAACTAACAAAGTAGCATAATTATTCAAACTAACCCTAATACATCAAACTAACTTCGACCGAGGCCTAAGCCGCGTCCTCTCGGCTAATAGGTGGCGGGGTACACAGGTAGCTAGACCACGGAACAACAATGGATACACAGGTGGCAGGGTTTAGTCATACTCCCGCGTAGGAGTATAATACATGTACTCGTAGTCGTCGAAGTCGCCGTTGTCATCGTCGTTGTCGTCAGACGGCGGTCCGGGATTGAATCTCGGTGGGTGAGCACGCGTGTACTGCAAGTGAGGGTATCGCAGGCGGGGGTTATCGCCTGCAGTGATGTAGTTCATTACGCTCTGGAGAGTCCGGCCTTGCCACCAGAGCCGACGGCCGGCCTCGTTGAAGTTCGAAGGAGGCGGGCCATCCTCCTCGTGCCTGGCGAGCGCCTTCTCACACAAATTGATGAAGAAAGCGCATCCCAAGTCGTGCGGTAGTCGGGATTCCATCGGGGATCGCGACGCTGATCCGGTGTGAGCTTGAGGTAGTAGTGGTTCGTGATGGCCGCCCGGCACGCCATACCTTGAGGGACAGGAGGGACCGGCACGCCTCCGGCGCTCAGGTACCAGCCAGCGGGGACGCTGTAGCCGGGCAGGCAGGTGTAGTTCGAGGCGCAAAGGTCCCCCCTGCGGGTATGTTAGAGTGGGTACGGTGGAAGTCATGGGAGAGTGATGAGGTCTCGGATATGAGTTCAGATCTGATGTGGCAATGCCGGACAAGCCTACATATATATATGGGGTGGAAAGCGCAGGAAGAAATATGGCGGGAAGAGAAAGCGCAGGAAGAATATGGCGGAAGAGAAATCGCGGGAAGAAATATGGCGGGAAGAATAAGCGTGGGAAAAATATGGCGAGAAGAAATGTGGTGGGAAGAAATATGGCGGTAAGAAATATGGTGGGATAAAATGTTTGAAAATTAAAAAATTGTTACTATTTTAAAATAGTTAGAATAATTATTTTTTAAAACAGAATGTATTCGAAATGTTCATGCAATTTTAAACACTTTTCATATTGAAAGTTTCTCCAAATTCAAAAAAATCATAAAGTAGATTTTCAAAATGTTTGAAAATTCAAAAATTGTTACTAGTTTAAATATTAGAATAATTATTCTTTTAAATATAAAATGTATTTGAAATGTTCATGCAGTTTTAAGCACTTTTCATATTGAAAGTTTCTCCAAATTCAAAATCATTCATAAACTAGGTTTTTAAAATGTATGAAAATTCAAAAATTGTTACTAGTTTAAATAATTAGAATAATATTTTTTAAAACATAAAATGTATTTAAAATGCTCATGCAATTTTAAACACTTTGCATATTGAAAGTTTCTCCAAATTCAAAACCATTTGAAATTTATTTGAAAAACTAGTTGAAACGTGGCAGGAAAAAAATGGCGGCATGCTGGCGAAAATAAAAATTAGGGCCTTTTACCCCGGTTGGTGCCACCAACCGGGGCAAAAGGGTGAAAGGTGCGCGCGCAAGCAAGGGCCCACCTCCCCCACTTTTGCCCCGGTTGGTGGCACGAACCGGGGTAAAAGACCCCCTTTACCCCGGTTCGTGCCACCAAGCGGGGCAAAAGGTCCCTCCGTATATAACCCCGGGCGAAGCCACCGCCCGGGGCAAACCCGCAGATGGCTAAGTCTTCGACGACGACGAAACCCGCAGAAGCGCCGCCAGGCTGCCGGATTTCCGCCGCCGCCGGAGAGCCCTCCTCCACGCCGCGACGCGCTGCCAAGATCCTCCACGCGCCCTCGACCTCGCCGCCGTGCCCGCCCCCGCGCCATCGCGCCCTCGACCTCGCCCCCGCGCCCTCGACCTCGCCACCCTCGACCTCGCCGCCGACGAGCCCTACCGGTGAGCTAACTCCCCCTCGCACGCACACGCACCCGCACACCCCCTTCCCCAGCCGGAATCGCCGCAGGCGAGCTCAACCGGGCCGAGCGGAGCCGCAGGCGAGCTCAACCGGGCCGAGCGGAGCCGCTTCTAACGTGGTCAGCGTGACGTCACCCCCCACGTGTGCTGCTTATTCTATTAAAAAAATGAAGTAAATGACATGTGGGCCCCCTTTAATTTAATTACAGAAATTGATTTAATCTTAAAAATGAAATAACTTTTAATCAGCAAATCCATAAATTATGGAAAAATTACCAAAATGTTCAAAAGAATGAACTCTACATGTTTATGTTATTTTCAAACATGTTCGACAAACTTCAAAATGAGGCATTATTTGAATTTGAACTAAATCCATTTAAAATTAGTTGTAATATTACTGTTAGTTGTAAAATCGATATAAAATCAAATATTAGTCCAAAAATTATGAGATTTGAAACACTGGATAGCTACAGAAATTTTCTATCCATTTATAAAAAAACATATGTTCTGTAGAAAATTCTAGAGTATTATTTATTTTGCCAAAACAGCTCAAAAACACCAAATAATTCCTAGTTTGAGTTCTACAAGTACAAATCCTATAAAATTGTAGTCTCTGGATTCCTTAGAACATGTTGAACACCGGAACCATAGAAACTCAAAGTTGTATCATGCACACACTTGCTATTTCAAAAATGGTCAAATCAGTAATCTACCTCTAATTCAAATTCTAAAAAGTATTTTTGAGTGAAACCAATTGGGTTGTCTTGATAATTGTGTCCTCTATCCATAGACAACAAGGCCCAATTTTTATAGAGACATAAAAGTGAGTTTAAAAAATTTCTACTAATATTAGTAGTTAATATTAGTACTTAGTACTTAGTAATATTAGGAATTAATATTAGTACTTAGTATTTATTAGAATTAGTACTTTTTACTTACTAAACATTTTACATTTTTTACTTAGTCGTTTTTTTACTTAGAAAATATTAGTAGCTTGATGGTGTTTTTTTAGTACTTAGAGGTAATTAGACATATGTGAAACTTGATTGCATTTCAATTTATTAAAATATTGAAGTGATCGACTTGTTCA
>JAPCYS010002889.1:0-38218 GCA_028641055.1 Alopecurus myosuroides
TACGTTCACCACGTGGTTAAGATCCCATGGCTGAAGTGACTGACAAATTCACACAATGTGTGAGATGAACAGAATTTCAAGTATAAACAACTTGAGAAAGGGAACTAATCATTGGTGGTTACAAAACACCAAGAGATGATTCTCATGATGAACTTGTTTCCACTGGAACTAAAGTTTTGGAGGATTGACAAAGATACATTGGAAGAATCAACTTCCAGGCTCTCCTTGATGTTCTAGATACCAGTATCAGGATTACGCAAACCTTCTATAGGTAATCAGGGAAATGTAGAACTCCGGTTTGGAAGAAAGGGGAGGGAAACTTGTTAGAATGAACCACACCAGAGTTCTCATGGTGAGTGGTTGTTCTTTCTGATTCAAAGGATTAGAACGTTAGACATTCCGACTAATTGGGTTAACCACAACATCAACCATGCCGGATTCTGAAAAGACCTAGTTCAATACCCTTGAGGAACACCAACCATCGTTGCTGCTTGAGATTCAGCTCTGGTTAGTGGCTTTATAGCTCAGGCTCGGTATGTTTGAGCGAAGAGATTTGTACCGGTTACCAACGAGATACATATGCTGGATTCTCAAGATAAGGACTACGATGTCAAGCTCGAAAAGATGAGCGAGATTGCAAGACTCATGTATTAGCAACTTACGAAAGATGGTTGCACCTACATGGACTACTTGCAACAAAACACATCGGAGTCATTGTTGGGAAGATGATTACAAAGATAACGAAGTTCTCGGACTTCTTCTCTTTCACGGATAAACAGTCAGAGCTTAGTGTGGATGGAAATTTCTTCAGGTGATTGGAGGTAACAACCCACCATCTCAAGAATAGTCCACACGTGCATGACCGACCAGGGATTGTTCCCAAAGGAAACCGGAAAACTCTACTCGGATCAACGGCGACAACTTCACCATAAGCGCATGAACCAGAGTAGGTTACTTCGAACATCTAGAACTCAAACTTTGTGATGACACAAAGATGGTTCTCGAGAGTTTCCAACATGAGGGCCGATTGTTCAACATGAACCTCTTGCAACTTGGAGAATATAGGAATGTTATCGATGGGCTCAATAACACCCTTACTAGAACACTCCAAGAAGAGGGGTTCATATGGTACATGAACGAGGCAAGGTGTCGGTTAGACTGGAGGACATGAAGGTGTACTCGGGGAAACTGTCGTGGGATAATCACGGCAGACGTTACCGGGGGTAACTGATCTTGGGGCAAGACGACACAGGTGTTTGGGAGAGGGTTTAGCTCAGAGGAAAACATGGTGCGATTCAATCTGGTAGCCGGCAATCAAAGTCGCCGAGTCTCCGATCTCGATATAACAACTCAACTCTAGGATTACACTAGATGCTCGATACCAAGCGCTATATCTAGGGTTCTTAGATCTCTGTCTAAAACTAGACCTGGGGGTCGGTTTATAAAGCACCCGTACCCCCTGGCTTATTCCCCAAGGCGCATCCTGGATCCTACCCGGACACGGCGCACAAACCCTAGCTTTCCTTTACAGTAACCCACAATCCGGATTGCTGGGCCTACAAACTTGGGCCTTCCACAAGCTTCCTTATCCTTAGCCGGATCCTGCGCACCGTCCTTTGGGCCGGGTTACTCCTTGGAGTTTGGCCCACCGGGTTATCGTCCCCCCGTCAGTAGTCCCCAGAATAGCCTGGGCTTCGAGGATCTTCCTTGAAGCGCTCGCTATTCCCTGCAAAGATATCAAACACATAGGCACGTGGTGGCCGGGTTAAGATGCTTTAACAAGTGGCTAGGCCAAACTCCATGGTGGCCATATTGTAACCCGGGCTTTCCCCAAACCCTTTGGTTTAATTTTCCAGGTTCAAACCCTAATAAAAATGCCAAAATTCCATACTCGACAACCGATCCTGACATCACGAAGTGGATCTCCTTCTTTCCCTTGTCCAGATGCTTTGCCCAATACTTGGCGCATATCTTGCAGAATCCACGTGGATAACCGTCACCCCACGATTTCCGGCTTCTGGCCGTTAAGATAGGCTCACCCCTACTTTATAAATAGCACTTAGGGGATAACCCTAAACTCATCACTGCGCCTCAGTTTCCATTTTCCTTCCTTGCTCCTTTCACCCTCGCGGCACCACCGCAAGAAACTCACACTTGTCATCGTAGCAAGACCGCCGCCGGCCGCGCCCGCTCTCGAGCCATCCCGCGCCGCCGTCAAGTATCGCCGTCACGCCTTTGTCCTCTCGCCAAGAATCGCGGAGGGGCATCCGAGCCACACCCCTTGCCGCTGCCGCGCTAGACTCCAACCTCTCCAGTAAGCCTCTCGCAGCCGTTTAATTTAGCCCCATAATTTTTCAATTCATTCAAGATCGGATCTAGATCAACCCGTGAATCATTTTTCCGATTTCATCAAATTAGATCGATCTGATGCTCGCCAACTCCTTTAACCGTCTGCTAGATAGTTACAACTCATCCTCCTACCCTCACTAATCACCAAATCTCCTGAAAAACCGCTCGCAAACTTTCCCATCTAGATCCACTTCTCCTTGATTTTCCGCTCATTGCGTTAACACCCGGAAAACCTTCCTTTTCCAGCTATCTTGCTTGCAGTAGACACATGGGCAACCACCCATCTTCCCCAAATGCTTTTCCATACGTAAGTGACCAATAATTTTCATGATTGTATTTAACACCCGGATACCTTGTAATCTCCACCTCATAGCGTGACACCCGGATAATTCTTAGCTCTATACTTTCTTGATACCTTATACTCGGATAATCCAACACTTCCGAGTCTTATTTCCTGAGCCTCCTTTTCTTACGTTTTCGCAGGTTGATCCCATGGCTCCCAAACGACAAGGAAAACAGCCGACTCAAGCGAGGACTACCCAAACCATTTCCGCAAACTGGGGGCGTTCCACAGCTACAAAAGCCAAACTGGACGAGCTAGCCGAATTAGGGATCCTTCCTTCTCAGAAGGACATTCACTGGAGGGTGCCGGGCAACGAGACCCGGCCCACACCTGCTGATAACGAGGTAATCTGCTTCGTAGAGCACGTGACCCGGGGATTCCGTCCTCCGGGTCACCCTTTCTTCCGGGAGGTCTTAAGCCATTATGGCCTCCGGGTATTCGACATAGGGCCTAACTCTATGTTGAATATTATCCACTTCATCGTTCTATCCGAGTCGTACTTGTGCATGCCGCCTAGTTTGACTCTCTTCATCGAACTATTCCAATGTAAGCCGTGCCGTGAAAGTGGTGACGGTGCGCTTCTTACTTGTGGCGGGGTATCCATCCAACGCCGGAAGAATTCACCAATGCCAACTCTCAATTTGAACTCCCACGTCAAACATTGGCAGCTGTCTTTCTTTTACTGCCACGATACCTCCCCAGACGGCGAAAAGAAACTGCCGAGTTACTCGGAAAACCTCCTCGAACCTTCCGAGTCTTTCAATGCCTTTGCACCAGACTCAGACAGGGAGGCAATCCTTCCCTCATTAGCCAAGATAGCCATCCTCTCAGCCCAAGGCCTCCTCGGGATAAATTTAGTAAAAACATGGGTGGACTTTCGGATCCAACCCAACTCCATCCGCACCAAACTGATGTGCGAGTATTCGGGGCATACCACGGATGCACTCCGATACTCCACCAAGAGCTTCGCGACCGGCGATACTAACAAGACCATCAAAGGCTTCCTGACAGAGAAGCTGGAGGTGATAAAGGGTATCACCGGGTTACCCCCGTTTACTCGGGAAAACCCGGCTCCAGCGGTAATACCCGGTATTCATAGCTTATTTCCACATTATAGCTTGATATAGCTTCTAACCCTTAATCTCATTCTTTTTTCTTAGGCTGATGACCCTTTCTGGAGGGTTGAACCTTCTCCCCCTTCCAGAGACCCGGAAGAAGAGGACGAGCCGGCTGGTGATAGTGAAGGTATTTGCACAGCCTTTGTATATCTTTACTTGCATCACTTCCTCCCGTTCACCTTTTTTCCAACGAACACACACCCGATTCACAGGACTGGAGGACGAAGGGAGGCCAAGAGGATGACCCGGAGGCAACCGAGTCTGACCAAGAGGCAACAGTGGGTGCCAAGAGGAAGACCAGGGGGGCAGTGTCCAAGGTTCCTTTTTCCTCATTATCCTCTGAACCTTACTCCTTTGACGCCATGCGACAACTTAACCATCAATTATCAAATTCGTCGTGCTTGAAGGATTCCTTCCCAGCCAAACGCAGAGTAACTCGGAGCTCCCCGGGTGAAGATCCCCTTAACCCGGGCATCTCTACTCCCTCGGTCCCTCGTGGGCGGCGCTCCTCCGCCTCGTCCGACTCTCCTCGACGCCACCCTTCTCCTAACCATCCACGTGCCGGGCAATTCCGGGTCCCGTTGGTGGTCCCCGTGGCGACCTCATCTGCTTCCAGCAGCGAGCTCCCGCCTGATTACACCGTGAATGCCGGGTAAATTGTGCTACATGATTTCCTTTTACGCCTAACAAATTTCCACTCAAGCCACCGTCATCACTAATAACCGCCTTTCTCATCTTTCTTTTAGCGCTCAAGCCGTCGTCAGTGACCCGGAAAACATAGAAGCAGATAACCATCAGGCGGAGAAACCGACTGACAATGCAGACGCCGCGACTGGCGGTGACACGACGAATAACCAGGGACAAGGCCCTCTGAACAATCCACTTCCCGAGCTGCCGGATCTCCTTCCTCATCGGAACCAGTAGACGAGGAGATCGAAGTTCTAGACACAAGGATGAGTTCTCCCAACCCGGCCACCCAAACTGTCCGGGTCTCAACTCCAAGGGCGGGGAGAGCCCCCCCCACCAAGCGACCAAGATGCCGGCTCTTCCGGTACTCGATCCGAGGAACTGACATTTGCCCAGATGCTGGAAACCCTTCGCACTTTAAGGGCTAATGAAGAAAACATCTTGGGAGCTTTGATAGCCAAACACGAGGTAAATCCGACTAATTGCTTATGCCTTTGTCCAGTCCCCAAGTTCCGAGTGAATTGATTCATAATTTACTTGGGACTTTATTATACAAGCGACTGATAATTTGCTTCTCTGCCCAACTGATCCTTGTTTGCATGCATGCAGGCTTTCGTAACTCAATCTGAGGAGAAACTGGCGGACGCCACCAAGCTCATCGAAAAGGAGGTAGCTTTACGTGAAGCAGCCGAAGCCGAAGCCAGGAGAAATAGGTTGATAATGAGGAAATATAGGAAACGGGCTCACCGAGCAGAAGATGACCTAACAAGCCTTTCCGTCCAAATATCGGACACATATCGTGCTTACTTGGTACGTTTCCTCCTCCGGGTTTATCTTTTTGATAGATAGCGGCGGTTTCCCGACTTACGTCTCCATTTCTTCAGGCCCGGACGAAACCATGCCGGAAGAGGATGACATGGCCAAGCTGAAAACCATGAAGAGCGTTATCCGGCAGCTATGTGCCGGAACCAAATGGATCCTTGAGGAATTGCGGTGGCCGGGTAGAGGACATGTTGATCTGAAGAGGATGCTTGATGCCTTCTCTACTATTCCCGAGTGGATTTGGCACTGGAAGCGCTCGTCTTGCCGGGTTGGAGTGACCCGGGGGCTTGCACTTGCCAAGGCTTATCTCCCCAAGCTCGAGCTAGTGAAGCTTATGGGCGGCTTCCCCGAGTTCAAGCTTGACGGATCCAAGTTCTCGGTGAAGGATTTTCAGGCCGTCCAGAAGGAGGTCCGTTACCCGGCCAGAGTAATTGCTGATGAACTGGATGTTAATATACTTGTTCCAGCATACGATGCTGCCGGTGAAGCAATTAAGTCAGATCTTCCTGAGCCGTATGATATGCTGGCTCGGTGGAAGGAGGAAGCTGCTGCGATAAGGGCGGAGGCTGCCAAGAAGCAAGCTGAAGCCGGCTCTGCCCCTGCTACCTCAACACCAGTCGTTCCACCTCCTGCAGGGGCTGGTACCGCTGATCCGGGTGCTGCTGCTACCACCAATGATGGCAAGGGCAAGGCCAAGATGAACGCCGAGTGATATATGATTTCTGATGCCTCTTCTTATGCACCGGTCGGTCAACATACTTTTTAAAACAGTTATATTTTGGGTGGTGCGCCTGTGCACCTTTGATATCTTTTCACCAGGATTTTGTAATGCACGCTAAGGTCTTGATATACTCGATGCCTGTTCCGGCCTTTTTAAGTTTATCCATTATTGAGCTCATCTATTCTCGATATCTGGCTTTCTTTATTGTTCCTTTGTGAAAACTCAATTTCCGGGTCTCATGGGTATTGACAAGCGGATTTTGCTTCTAAGTCCCCAAGTCCCCAAGACTCGGATAATTGTGTTTTTGGAATTATACAAGTAAGCCATTTTTTCTCTTTTCAAGATTTCAAGCCATCCGGACCCGGATCGCCGAGTCTAGGACACTTGATCTTGAAAGGGGAACGAACTGCCTACTGCTAATTTCACAAAGATCCCTGAGTTGTTTCACATAGGTTTTGAAGTTACGCTTAATAGTCGTTGAGTTTCCAGCTCTTCAGCCTTGTACTCTGCATAACTTGTGGTTTAGATGACCCTTTTGACTATCTTGTACTGTAAGCCGGCTTTCGCGTGGATACCATGTTGTTACATCCATACGAAGACGTAGCTAGCCAAGCCCCGTCGGGTTTCATGACTGACTGCAATCGTAAGCGAACAAATCATGCCACTTTAATGCGAGTCACATCGAGCTTAAGTAAATAGCCAAGGAATTTGGACTTCTTTGTCCGGTTATAAGATTGTAGCCGTACTCGTTTGCAAGTAATCGGCCCTTATAACTCATAGGCATCATGGCCGGGTCTTTGAGTTGTAACTGTGCTATTCAAGCGACCAGCCCCCAAGACCTAGATACGCATCATACTGAGAGTACATAACCTGATAATAACCATCTCTTTTCTTGATAACCACCTCTTTACTTGATATGAAAAATCTAGGTCAGCAAGCCGCCTCGTTAAAAACCCGTCCAGTCCCCAAAGGTACCCGGATAGGAAAAGAGTACGTCTGAAAACCTGCTGCCTATTACATCGTGCAATTCCACTTGCCAATATAATCTTTTTAAGTATATGGACGTAGCTGAGCCACGTTCCATGGTCTATCTCTTTCTTGCATAGATGAAGTGGTATGTGCGGTGTCGTTAACTGTAGCCGACTCTTCCCTTGCATCTATCAAGTAATATGATCCATTATGCAGATTCCGGCTTATGATAAACGGTCCTTCCCATGGTGGTGATAATTTGTGCTTTCCTTCATTTGACTGTACCAGGCGCAGAACCAAGTCTCCTTCCTGGAATACCCGGGTTTTCACGCGCCGGCTATGATACCTCCGTAGATCTTGCTGATATATGGCTGATCTTTCCAGGGCTTGTTCTCTTTGCTCTTCTAACATATCTACGGCGTCCTGCCGGATTTTTTCGTTCTCCACTTCGACGTAAGCTGATACTCGCGGTGAGTCGTGAATAATGTCACTTGGTAACACTGCCTCCGCACCATAGACCATGAAGAAGGGCGTCATCTGAGTGGATCTGTTAGGTGTAGTGTTGATACCCCAAACCACAGAAGGAAGTTCTTCGACCCATGCACCAGCGGCCCTGACACAGGGAACTCGCAATCGTGGTTTTAACCCGCGAAGCAATTCTTGGTTTGCTCTCTCCACTTGTCCATTGGCCTGCGGATGAGCCACCGATGCAACATCAAGCCGGATTCCATTGTTGCCACAGAACTTCTCCATCTCACCAAGGGACATGTTGGTTCCATTGTCGGTAATTATGCTGTGGGGATACCCGAACCGGTAGATAATCCTTTTCAGGAACTTGACTGCTGTAGCTGCTTCGCAATTAGTAACTGGCATAACCTCAACCCACTTGGTAAACTTATCAATAGCCACCAAAAGATGTGTCTTCTTGCATGGTGACATATGAAAGGGGCCAACCATGTCCATACCCCAGACAGCGAACGGCCAAGTTAACGGGATGGTCCGTAACTCCATAACCGGCACATGGGTTTGGCGAGTGTACCTTTGACATCCGTCACACCTTGCTACCAATCGTTCCGCATCCGCTAGAGCCGTGAGCCAGAAAAATCCGTGTCGATAAGATTAGCCACAAGAGACCTTGTGGATGCATGATGTCCACAGTCGCCTTCATGGATTTCCTTGAGAATCTGTCGGCCTTCTTCTGGCGCTACGCAGCGCAAAAAGACTCCTGCTGCGCTTCTCTTGTATAATTCTCCATTGATGATAGAATATCCCTTTGCTCGCCTCAAAATTTGCCTTGCTAACACCTCCTGCTGTGGTAACTCGCCCCGCGACAGGTAGGCCAAAAACGGTTCTGTCCATTCGGGAACAGTACGTACTGCAGCCACAAGTCCTGAATCCGGGTCTTGGTTTGCTAATTCCTCCTCTGACTCGGTTTTAACCGATGGTCGCCATAATTCATCCAGGAAAACGTTAGGTGGAACCGGCTCTCTGCGCGAGCCGAGTCTAGCGAGCGCGTCGGCTGCCTCGTTCTTTCTTCTGTCTATGCTCCACCTCATACCCGGAAAAACATCCTGCAACCCTATCAACTTCCCTGCGGTATGCTGCCATAGTTGCGTCCTTTCTATCCCAAGTTCCTGACACCTGCTGTACCACAAGATCCAAATCTCCGAAACACCGTATCCTTTTGATGTTCATCTCCTTAGCTGCCCTTAGGCCGTGCAATAGGGCCTCATACTCGGCAACGTTGTTGGAACAGTCAAAGTGGATTTGTAGTACGTAACTTAGTTTCTCCTTTGGGTGACGTTAGCACCACCCCAGCTCCTGATCCCTCGTATTGCTTAGATCCATCGAAGTGCATGATCCATGACTCGGAATTTGGAACCGTTGTAGTCATGCCTGTATGTGTCCAGTCGTTAACGAAATCAATTAAAGCTTGAGATTGATTGCTGACCTGGGTTCGTAGTTGATGTGATAATCCCCCATCTCTATCGCCCATTTGGCTATTCTTCCCGTCGCGTCCGAGTTTCTGATGATATCCGACATTGGTATTGAACTAACCACTGTTATGGGGTGTGGAAGTACGGCTTCAATTTCCGGCTAGCCATAAAGACCCCAAACACCAGCTTTTGCCAATGTGGATAGCGCTGCTTTGCTTCTGATAATACCTCGCTGACATAATAAACCGGCCTCTGAACCGGGTAACCTTTCCCGTCCTCTTTACGCTCCACGACAACTACTGCGCTGACGGCTCGGGGGCCAGCTGCCACGTACAGCAACATAGGCTCTTTAGGACCCGGCGCCGCTAGTACTGGTGGTTCGGATAACTGCTTCTTAGTGCCTCGAATGCCTCATCCGCCTCTTGATCCCACACGAATTTGTCTGATTTCCGCAAGAGCCGGTACAAGGGTATTGCCTTTTCTCCGAGTCTGGATATGAATCGGCTCAAGGCTGCTACGCAGCCCGTGAGCTTTTGAACATGCTTCAAATTTTCTGGTTTTTTCAGACCTTGGATGGCCTTGATTTTATCCGGGTTTGCTTCGATCCCTCTTTCGAAAACTATAAAGCCGAGTAATTTCCCGGCTGGAACTCCGAACACGCACTTTGTCGGGTTGAGCTTCATCTGGTACCTCCTCAAGTTTTTGAAAGTCTCCTTTAGATCATCGATAAACGTCTCCGCCTTCCTGGTCTTGATGACCACATCATCCACATAGGCGTGGACGTTGCGTCCGATTTGGTCTTCGAAGCATTTTTGAATACATCGTTGGTAAGTTGCACCGGCGTTCTTCAATCCAAACGTCATGGTTTTATAACAGAAGGCCCCAAAAGGGGTTATGAATGATGTTTTCTCCCAATCCTCCCTCTTGAGCTTGATCTGATGATACCCGGAATATGCGTCCAGGAAGCATAATAAATCGCTTCCAGCTACTGCATCTATAATCTGATCTATCCTGGGTAGTGCGAACGGATCCTTTGGGCAGTGTTTGTTGAGACTCGTAAAATCAATGCACATCCTCCACTCATTGGTCTTTTTCATCACTAGAACCGGGTTTGCCAGCCAATCCGGGTGAAGTACTTCCATGATAAAGCCGGCTGCCAATAGCCGAGCGATCTCTTCGCCTATAGCCTTCCTTCTTTCCTCATTCATTTTCCTCAAGCCCTGCTTCACGGGCCTGGACTTGGGATCCACATGCAAACTGTGCTCGGCTAGCTCTGTAGGGATACCCGGCATATCGCTAGGTGTCCAGGCGAACACATCTGCATTTGAACGAATAAACTCCACAAGTGCTTCCTCCTGCTCTTTTCCCAAGTTAGACCCTATGGTAAACTGCTTAGTGGAATCGCCTTCAACAAAATCTATCTTCTTGGTGTCTTGTGCTGCCTTGAATTTTGCTCTCTCGTCCTCGGTATTCGGCTTGTTCAAGGCTGTTCTATCATCCGGGTTCACTTGAGACCGGTAATATTCGAGTTCTTCCTTTCTGCATGCTTGCTCAGCCATAACCGAATCTCCTTCATCACACTCGGCCGCTATATCCCGGTTCCCATGTATGGTGATGGTCCGTTTAGGACCCGGAATCTTTAGCTGCAAATACACGTAGCACGGCCTAGCCATGAATTTGGCGTAAGACGGTCTTCCAAACAGCGCGTGATAAGGACTGCGCAGTTTGACCACCTCGAACGTGAGCCACTCAACTCGATAATTATCCGTCGATTCTCCAAAAGCAACCTCCAAGGTGATCTTTCCCTCGGGGCTCGCCGAGTGACCCGGTACGATCCCATGAAAGATTGTCGAACTTTTCTGCAACTGGGACTCTTTGAGACTCATCCGTAAGAAGGTCTCCCAATAAAGGATGTTGATGCTACTTCCACCGTCCATCAGGACCCTCTTCAGTTCGTAACCATTAACCTGTGGAGCAACCACCAATGCCAAGACCCCTGGACGCTCTACTTTTTCCGGATGATCTCTACTCCACGTTATCTCTTGTTCTGCCCATCTAAGATATCCCGGCGCGGCCGATGAAACCGAATTTGCCGCTTGCTTTGACGTCTCTTTGTTCCTGCTAGAAGTTCCTGTAGTATGCACATGATATTGTCCTTTTAAATTAGTCGTTCGTACCATACCGACGAAGATGTTGATCCGGCCGATCGTCACGACGGATCCGGATTCGAGGTGACCCGACTCTGGCCCCCAGCCGGAATCGTCCACCGTCTTTTTTCCTCTGCGGTCGATGTAGATTTCGCCGACGACGAGATTCTCCATATTCTTCCGAGCTTCTCCCGTGATGTAAACACCTTTGGACGTAGGCCCCACGGTGGGCGCCAACTGTCGTGGGATAATCACGGCAGACGTTACCGGGGGTAACTGATCTTGGGGCAAGACGACACAGGTGTTTGGGAGAGGGTTTAGCTCAGAGGAAAACATGGTGCGATTCAATCTGGTAGCCGGCAATCAAAGTCGCCGAGTCTCCGATCTCGATATAACAACTCAACTCTAGGATTACACTAGATGCTCGATACCAAGCGCTATCTAGGGTTCTTAGATCTCTGTCTAAAACTAGACCTGGGGGTCAGTTTATAAAGCACCCGTACCCCCTGGCTTATTCCCCAAGGCGCATCCTGGATCCTACCCGGACACGGCGCACAAACCCTAGCTTTCCTTTACAGTAACCCACAATCCGGATTGCTGGGCCTACAAACTTGGGCCTTCCACAAGCTTCCTTATCCTTAGCCGGATCCTGCGCACCGTCCTTTGGGCCGGGTTACTCCTTGGAGTTTGGCCCACCGGGTTATCGTCCCCCCGTCAAAAACACCATGAGTAAAAGCACCATCAAGGTAAACCTTGAATCTGGACTTGATCTGACGATAGCTCAAATCAAATCAAGGGTAGAGTGATAGCATTTCCACTACGGAGATACTATCCTGCTTCAACATGAGGAGAACTAGACATCCCTTAACAGAGGATCAAGTTAGGCAGAGCTTTTGCCTTTCAATTCTCCAAGTTGTTTAAGCTCAACCAACTAGTCCAGGATATCCAGCGGAGTTCCTTGGAGGAAGCAGTAGTTCAAAGTACCCCTTGTTTAGACATCACGGTCAGGTGACAAACCTGGTGATACCTCTAGAAAGACAACCAGAATATCACAACCTACCGGTATGTCTTCGAGTTAGAAAGGAATCTTGCTTTTCAAAGCAACTGATATGGTCTTGAGTGCTTCAGCATGAACCTAACTCTTTGACCAAGATTGTGCACCGGAATGAACGGATTTTGGTAACACCGTCAACTTTAAGTAGAGACCGGGTGACCAATAATGCTAAGATGGGTACAGATGTTTCTTAGATTTTCCAAGGCAATAAGAATTGCTAGGAATATCTGGTACACATGTCGATGAACAGACCCATCATTTTCAAGCATTCAAACTTGGAGGGAGGGTGAGTGAAGATGTCTAGGAGCATCACTTCATCAATAAGGCCATGAAACTCAACACAACCTACTGATATAAAAGAGTGTGATACTCGAAGGTAGAACAGATTGGAAGTTGATGAAACTTCTTTAATCTACGGATTACAAAACTTTGACCTGGTCCTAGAGATGAACGAGGTACTGGAGTTTGTTTCTCCTGACATTCCAAGGTGAAATGTTCTGACGGAAAACAAGAGCTATCCATGGATATATCCGACACACATATGCAACTTGATGTCCAAAACAACGGATGGGGATTTGAGATCAACTGAAGGGGGAATCATGCTCAGAGGAGATCCTAAGATCAAGATGATGCACAGGGTCATACTCATTTGTAAAACCCATGCAGAAGAATTGGTATAGCAGAGTCAAGAACAAGGATATGGGAGTCATAAAGAACACTCTTGTCGTGATCCTTTTGATTCCTGGAGAAAACCTATGGCTATTAGAGTTGAGATTACCTAGCCATCCTGAGGTAGAACAAATTCTTCAGGATCCAAAGAAACAAACTTGGGTTAAAGGTCAGCATCCTGTACTGATGGCATGAGCATCACCTGGTTATGAAACCACATGACTCAACTCACCGCAATTCAGCACATTCCAGGACCTTCGGTTCAAGTCCAAGGTTGAAAACATCGAGAAAGGAATAACTACTATCTTAGTGCCTTAAGGAACAATATGAGTAGCAATCACGGAGTATCTTTCCAAGAGGACAAACTTAGCTCCGGAAGTATTTGAGCAAAAGAGGAAGAATACATTCGAGATGAAAAGAAGATCTCGAGGTTCAGGATTTCAGACTTTGAAACATGTAAGAATGTGGAATCCGGACAACTCTGAGAGATTGGAATGGAAAGGAAATCTCCCAGTTTAAGAGATATCGGAACATGGAGCACACACGACTCTAGAACTTAACACTATGTCAACTTGGGTAAAAGACGTCCTTGCCAGAGAAGGCACCTAGGTTTTGAATGACTAGAAGAGATAGCACAACCTTTTCAAATCAAAACAGGTAAGGTGACCCAGAGTTAGAGCGATACAAGATAAGGAGTAAACAGAATCCTAAGAAGGTTTTCACAACTCATTTGAAGTTTTTAAATAGTTCTCACAAATACTAGACTCGACATCGACCAAGCAGTAAGGTTTTCCTACAGGCAGTCCTGCTCTAATACAATGACTTGTCAGACCCCGTACCCAGAGATATACAAACTGTCATGTGCTCCTAGCAATGGACCCACAAGGGCTTCAGGGTTACCAGCCCCGGCCGCAACAAACAACGGCAGGCAGACCGGATTCATCGGCACGTAGTCCGGATCCCCGGTCTACTACTCCTTGTGTCCATGCTAGTCATAACCAGATATGTATACCCAAGCGTCCACGAGTCGGATGAAACTGAAGGAACGGGACCAAAGTTATACAGAGCTGGTATGTGTCCAGAAAGTGCAACAACAATCGAGGGTTACTGGGGATACCTCGCCCCAGGCCGAATCACATCGGCAGGCGTGCTCAGAAATGGATCATCGGCTCCACAACCCCTCGACTGCGACAACTATGCAGGCATAGCCAAAACTGTATAACAATGAGATCGAAACCAACAACCGATCAAAGCAGTACTCTAGACATGAAGCTTTATTAAACAGGTGTTACTAGAGTATAGCTTACAAGCAGAGGTCACACGACCCAACATTACATCAGACAACGGAAGGCAAATTATGTTGCTAATCAACAAGAACCAAAAAGGCCTAAGAGGCCCCAACATAAGGCGACGTCCCAGCCCATAGATTCCAGGCTGCTACCTGGGAACCCCAAACTACTCGTCGATGTCCACGTTGAATCACCACCGATGTGAGATCTTCTCCTGAACCAAAATTAAGCAAACCTGAGTACGGGAGGTACTCAACAAGGCTTAGTTAACCTATTATATATCTGCTATCTTCAGAAAGGTTTCATGAAGGTTATTTGCGTAAAGCCATCTTTGTTTTCCAAGTTGAGGAAGAAACAGCACGTCTCATAGAGTATTTTGAAAACAGATGAGAAAGATACTCAACTGCTGATATCATCATCTTTTAATCCACCAAAACATTCAGCACCTCGTGCTTTAAAGATCACCACCTCCAGTTGTTCCACTATCTCATGATACAAGGTAACCCCTCTCGGCATCTCCGAGGAGGCATCCTTCATTCGTTATCAGCAAGTTTTAATCATTCCGTTTAAGTTATCTATGATCACAGAATCCGTCACCAAGTCGTCTTTAACCGCAGACATGGCTTTTCGAAAAGATTTAACCCTGCAGGGGTGTACAACTTTACCCACACGTACCAACCGACTCTTAGTGCCACCAGGGTTAGCACTAGTCTGGGAAGTGCCGGCAGAGGGTGGTCGATTCCCGGCCTTTACCTTGTCGAACTATATCCATGAGTCAACTCAAACAGGGCCATCCCGTCAACAGGGAGTTGGCCACCTCCTGACGGCACCTGTTTTGTGAGTCGGGATCAAGATCCGTGTACGTCCATCACTTGTCCCGGTCACGATCTAGTTTTCTCCAAAACATTTTCCGACACACACGCAGATGGAAAGCTCAAACTACGTGGCTCATGGATAAGGTTAAACAAGTTAGTTAGCCGGGCGGGATTCATCGGCCCACGTGTGGCTGTACACTCAGTCTTTGCTCGAAGGCGAGAACTCGCTCCTAGGGGCATGAACAGGACTCACAACCCATTGTGGCCACACATCCATGCCATTATTAGTCAAGTTATCAAAGGTAAAGCAATTCACAACAACCTGACATAATAGATTCATGCGTTGACCAGATTCATCAACCGGATGGATCAGATCACAACTAGGCATGGCTAAGCAAGACTCACAGGGTTTAGCGGAGCGCGCACAAACAAACCTATAGCTGCTAGGAGCAGTGGATCAGGATATGTAGGTTATGCAGTATATAGGAGAACTCTATCTACCTACATCAAATATTTTGGAACCGAACGCAAAGTACGAGAACCAAAAGTCGTTGGAAAACATATATGAGCAGATAAGAGGATATGCTTTCCTTGATTATAAGAAAACCAGATAAAGTCTTCAGGAATAAGTGCTTGACTTGTCGGTTAAGATCAAGTATTCGGCGATGGAACTGTTGGCCTTCTCTTCGGAGTAACGTTCTACCGAGAGGGAACAAACACCGAAACAAGAACAACAACAATCAACACATGGCATCGATGCAATGCGCAACATGTATGCATGAGCAAGTTAATGCACTGAGATAAATCCCTAAACATGTTCGTTGGGTTGCTAGGGTTCGTATGGCAATTATGCAATTTTTCTGAAATTAGACCGAAATAGACCCCGGAGGGGTACTTCGGACAATTCTAAAAGTGTGTCAAGTTTTAATTGCTTAAATGGGTTTGAAAACATCATAAACAGGTTGCATTTATCATTTTGAGCATTTTGGTATATAACTTCTAATTTTATGATTTTATTGAATAAAAACTTATTTTCTCTATTTTTAATGAATTAGACAACATTAAAATAATGTCCAAAAATAAAGGTTGTCAAACATGTATAAAAATTACATAAATAGGTAGATTATATTTTTCTGAACATTTCCATGTTTTTATTTTATTTTTCTGATTAATAAAACATTAGTTATTGAATTTACAAAATTAACCATTTTCTGTAATTACTTAAAACTGAGGGCCCACGTGTGAGTTTCATTTCTGATTTAAAAGGAATTAAAGGCTGTGACGTGGGCATGAAGTCATAGTGACGTCATCCCGTGGCCAATCTTCACATATGCGATGCAAATCGACGAATTTCGCGCGCGGGCTTCGAATCAAACTACTCCACGAGGTAGAGGAGACCGAGGGGGTTCTAGGGGTGGCCTCGGCGGACCGAATGGTCGCCGGAGCGCTCGCCGGCGAGCTCGGGCGCGGCGGCGGTTGGTGGCTGGCGGCGACGGAGAGATGCAGAGGGGGAGGGAGGAAGAGGGAGGCACCAGCGGTTGAAGGAGCTCACCCGGAGCTCGATGGCGTGGACGACAGCGCAGGGGACGGCAGCAATCGACGCCGGCGGGGAAGAAACGTCGACGGCCGTCGCGGATGGCCGACGATAAATTGGGGCCCTCCCGGGCTTCTAGGATGCCACGCAAGCTCGAGGAGGACGACGGAGGCATGGCGGAGACGATGGGATGCTAGGAGGGGCGCGGGGGCGGCCGTATCGCCGGCGGCGATGAGACACGGCGGGGCTAGGGTTTCGTGTTCGTCCGGGCAGAGAGAGAGGAGAGCGTTCGAGGAGGGGGGTTTCTGCGAGGATGTCTCGATCCGGACGGCTCCCAGCGTCCTCATCCCCTCGAATGAGCTAGAAGCAGGAGGTGGCAAGCCACCTCGATGTTGCTCTCCCATCCTTCTGGCTGGAGTTGAGGGAGAAAGGAAAAAAGAAAAGGCCATTTCCGGAAAACCCCCTAAGAATTTTGAAATCACCAAGAGGTCCTTCTCCATTATAAAACAGAACATAAAACTAGCTTTTGAGGACCTTTTTGCAAGGATAAAAATTGGCAAAAATAAGTTTTAGAAACCTTGTAAAATTTCCAACAAAACCATGTGTTTCTTTGTGTATTTGAAATATTTTCTAGTACAAAATTTTGGAACCCATTTTAAATACTATTTGTGGTATTTTCTCAAACCATTTAAATTCACAATTTAAATTGGTTAAAACATGATTAAATTTTTGTTTCCATGCATGTATGAGATGAACACAACGCCACACACCCTAGTTTAGAAAAACAGGGATGTTACACAAACCATAGGCATGTGTTCCAATATAGTCATACGTGCTCGCAATGAGAAACTTGCACAACATCTTTTGTCCTACCAGCCCGAGGCAGCGGGGGCTCTAGGGAAACTACTAGTAATTAAGGTGCTACTTTTAATAAAGCACCGAAGCAAAGCATTAACAATCCGTGAACACATGTGATCCTCACATCACAGCCATCCCCTCCGGTTATACCAATTTCTATCACTTTGTGGCATCGGGTTCCGGACAACAATGTGTATAAAACAACTTGTAGGTATGATCAAGAAACAATATTATACTCATGAAACAATAACATGTTCAGATCTGAAATCATGGCACTTGGGCCCTAGTGACAAGCATTAAGCATAACAAGTTGCAACAACGGTAGAAAACACTAACAATGGATACTAGGCACTATGCCCTAACAATTTGGCATTATTATATGATCAATCTCATCCAATCCTTTCCATCTCTCTCAGCCTACAGCGGTGTTTACTCACACACATGGATGGGGGGAACATGGATGATTGATGGAGAAGGAGTGACGGTGTCGATGGCGATGATCTCGTTCGAATCCAGGTCCCGGCGAGGATGGCGGAACTCTAGATGAGATTTTAGGAGGGCCTCACCATCGCCTCTCTCTCAACAATGGGAACTTTTTAAAAGTCAGCGGAAATTTTCTCTTGGAACAAGTGGAAAGTGATCTCCACGTAAGTGAAGTAGATAGTAGCATCTCGATTCTGGAAATACCGATTGAGAGTTTGAGACAAAGAGAAACAATTCATCCGTCCATGCACCCGTGCATGCACAGCTACAACACAACAATCACATGTCCACAACACATTCACACGCTAAGTATGTACTGGTCATCGAGGGACCTTATTTACTTCATGCGCAGGGGCGATTTTACCATGCCTCCACCTAGGGCACGTGCCCGAGCTCTACACAGCTGCATATAGGAATTCCAGCGGCCCTTGCGATGCACATGGTGGCTGCAGCCGTGATATGTTCCTGAAGAAGACGACATGTTGCCTCCTGGGCTGAAAATTGCGTCCCTCCCTTCGCTTGGGACTTGCCATCTCTCGGTTGTTTTCTTGGATAGCTCTATTTGGGCCTCAAAAGGATGCTGCACTGCCATCCACCTAAGCTGCATAATTTAGCAGGCTTGGATAGGCCCATGGTAGGTCATGTTTCTTGGGAGAAATTAGTAATTTAGTGGCTATATTATTTGTTATTTTTGTTTTATCCTAAAAGGAAAGACTTACCTCCAGATATTATTTACATAAAAATTATAAAGAACTTTTTGCGGATGTTATGAAAATTCTTGGTAGGAGTGAGCAAACACAAGGTATTTGTTCAAGTATATTTTACTTAATCTTAATAAATTGTCCTGAAATAAAATTTTCCCCTTTCTCCATCTCATTTTATTTAAAATTTACAGTTTTATCAATAATTTTTTAGATTACTTAAGATGTCTCGAGCGGGAACATTATACTAACACAATCATTGACGAAGTGTGTGCCCAGGTTTTGACAAATCGCTAGCTCCGCCACTGTTCATGCGTAGGGTAGCACCTAATTGGGCGCCCAAACTACGCGTTCACCTTGGAGCAGATGAGCCTGACCTGGCCCTGCGTCCCCGTCTTGGGCGCGATGTTGCCCATTTTCACCATGGCCGCGGCGAAGGAGATCCGAAATGCCGACGGTACTGACGCGAAGCTCCTGACCGTGATGTCGGTGCTGCCGCCGTTGAACAGCGCCTGGTCCGAGTGAAGGAGCCCCTTCTGGGACAGGAGGTTGGTGTAGTATGCGTTGTCGAAGGCGTTGGGCGTCGCCCTGTCCAGCGGCGCGAGGCTGCTGTCGCCGGAGCCGGTCGCCTGCGGGCAGTTGCCCTTGAGTGACGTCGCGAAGGCCGTGTCGATGTTGGTGTCGTTGTAGATCCTGGCCCGGAAGTTTTTGCACTGCGACTGCCCGATCGTGTGGGCGCCTGAAGTGCAGATCGACCATACGTGTTCATTAGAAAGTCCATGGAACAGGAACACACAGCATGGTGTCGATCGTACGTACGCGTGTCGTGTAGTGTACCTGAGAGAGCGACCATGTCTGTTACGCTGAGGCCCTTGACGCTGAACTTGGCGATGAGGCTTTGGAGATCGGAGGTAGGAGGAGGCAGATCGTTCTCTGCATTTGTCTTGCTTGCGGTGGTCGAGTCCCTCCTCCCGAGAGGATCAGAGGAACAACCCAAAAGGGCCCTCCAAGCTGCATGGCATGGACAGAAAATTAGCTCCAAGCCACAGAAACAGGAAGCTAAAGCCATGACAGACGAATGAGCTTACGGCGACAACGGAGTCACGAGCGGCGACGGCGAGGATGTCGGCGCAGGAGACGGTCTGCGGGCAGATGGCCTCCACCTGCGACTTGATGTTGTCGATGACGTTCATGCCTCGAATGGAACCGGCGTTCGGAGCTGCCCCTTGCTCGCCCACGAAGCTCCCCGTGTCCGCCAACAGAACGGACCCGTCACATCCCTGAAAACAAGTCCAGATATCCCGATCAACGATCATGGACCCGTCAATGTGCATATATTTTACAAACTGTTACGTGAGACTTGCATCAACAAAGCAGTCGTGGAAGTGCAGCCGGACAAGCGACGCCCCCATGCGGGGCTCGCTGCTCACCGCGGCCGCCACGCCGATCCTGATGATCTCCAGCACGCCGGGGCACGACGTGAGATAGAACGACGGAGACAGCTGCGCCGACGCCGCCGAGGCCATTGCCGCGAGCACCAGTAAGCTAACACAAGAGACAGAAGCCATGGCTAATTAAGCGCAGAGTTGTGCGTCTGCCACACTCTTTTGTGTTGGTCGTATACTCGTGTCTTGATGGAGAACACTACGTCGCATTGGATATATATATATATATACGGAAATCCTAGAGCTACGGATGATTTCTACGGAAAAATCCTTACGGACTGAACCTCTGCGCCGTGATTCGCTGATTCTCTTCCACTCCCCGTGAATTCTGGGCAACTCTACATTATTCGCTCAACAAAAAACTACTGCATTATTGCATATGGTTAGCTCGATCGGGCCTGATCACATTGCTTAGCCGCAAACATGCACACCAGTGGCATATAATATCTGCACCATTACTTAGCGTGATACACAAAGCACATTTTTTTTGGTGACTTCTACAGTACCTTTTACTGGTGCCTAAATATGACTAGTATGGTTTCATCCAACGGCTCAGAGAGATTTAGCCCAGCTGGCCCATCAGTGATAATAGGTGGAAAAATTAATTAACAGACCCATACAGTGGGGGCCCATACGGTTAGACAAACAATAACAATTCCTTCACGAACAGAACCAAGCCGGACGTCACCACCGCCACACCTCTCTCCGCTCTCGATGACGCCGCCTCCAAACCCATGGCGCGCCGCCGCCACCCGGTCCCTGCTCTCCAATCCGCTGCG
This sequence comes from Alopecurus myosuroides, assembly GCA_028641055.1. Lineage (NCBI taxonomy): Eukaryota > Viridiplantae > Streptophyta > Magnoliopsida > Poales > Poaceae > Alopecurus > Alopecurus myosuroides. Next base: position 20,721 of record JAPCYS010002889.1, read on the forward strand.
TCCACCCCGCACGCACGGCTCCGCCATCCCCTCTCCGCTTTCCAGTCTGGGTGAACGCCGCCTCGGTAGACTGGCCGGCTGCGTCGGCCACCGCGTAGTACAGCGCCCGGCGAGTGGCGCCAGGATCAGGAGCGCGAGGTGCAGCACGCCGATGATATCGAAGGCGACAAGCGCCTAGTAGGGGAAGGCTTGTTGTCGAGGTCCGACAGCATCGCACATGTACCGCCGTCGCCGCCGTACATACTGGGTCGCATCCATCCACTGACGACCCTCACTGTGCGGTGGCACCCATACGCCGCACGTCGCGCTCCATCAGTCAAGGCAATGTCTGAATTTCTTTATATTTGAAAATGTGTGGTGTGAGGTAATGTGTTCAGTGCCATTGAGAACAGTTTTCATGACCATATGAGGCAAAACATAGAAATTTTAAATAACGAAAGCTGTGTTATTAGAGATGTAATTGAGGTCCATGGAGATAGTAGCAAGAATTTCACCTGTCAAAACCTGTTCACATAAAATCTTTATTTACATCTATCACTCCTGATTTTTAAACTGTAGTGTAGGTCCACTTTCCAATATTATTACAATGGCTACTATAAGAAAATAACAAGGCAATTTTTAACAAAAGATCTTGTTCTATAGTTATTTAGTGCAACAACCTTCCCATAAATCAGATGACCAAAAAGTCGAAGTGTCTGGCTCATTTATAGCAGATAGTTCAAGAGAGTTTTTTTCTGAGTGTCGTTGGAGTTATCTAGTGTTGTGTGTCTGAAAGAAATTTCATTGTTGGTCCCCTTGCTTCATTCCTTGGTTTTGGTTGTATTGAACTATGTGTTAGCTGAGTATATAGCCGGCACTGCTGAAAAAATTCTTCCATGTGATAGGCTGCATTGTCCACAAGTGAGTTTTACTTGTGTGAAATCTCATAGTTGTTTATTTGTGGTTGGCTTGATGTGTACATGAAGCACTCTATGATTTTAACCCAAATCACCTGTATTTTTTCCAATGGTGCAGTACATTCAGGTTATCAGAGGTAAGGAGTTGTACCGTCTTGCCAGGGACTGCACTAGATATATTTGTTACCGGTAAGCTAACTGCCCGACTGAGTGGCGCAATTTCTCAGAGAAATTCACGCAAAACGACAGATCTCAATAAGAGTGCCGTGAGAGGCCAGCTACTTCGGAACCGATGTGGTGGCAACAAGCTGAAAAGTTCCCACATCATATGAAGGAGCTTTGTAGAGGAAATTGATGTCCACATGCCCAAAAGTCTTAGTTCTGGGGTATCGGCATATCATGAATTGTCCTTTTTGATGCTGCAAAGAATATGGAGACGTAGGTGAGACGGATACAGGTTGCATGGCTGGTGCAAATTTTTTACATGGATGGAGTTTCTCACTGGGGCAGATGTGTTGTTCTTTGTTCTTTAAAGTGTACGTTTGTCTATGGTTTGTTGGAATTTTTGTAGTTGACGAGACCAATTATATATGATGGTTAGCCTGCTAATTAGGTGTAGGTGATAATTGGTCACCGATTTTTGTGACATTTTTGAACTGTAAAAGCTAAATGAACAAACTAGAGTGGCTAAATTGGAGATTGCTCTGTTTTTTTTGTTCCGTTCATGTCATTGGCATCCTTTGCATCTCTTAAAAAAATGTGCAAGAAGATAACATGGAAGAATAGTACTACTGCGAAAATCAGGAACGAATGTATCAATTGTCATTAAAATTCTTCCCATTTCAATAATGTCAACAATTGTCTGAACACAATTGTTTAGAGCCTTGATATTCGTGCTCTTTGTAATACGTCCATGCAAATGGAATAATCATCAATTTGCTGTGTCTGCATGGACCGAACAAAACAAAATAGTCCATTGTTTTCTGTGATGTTCTTATACGGACCAAACTATCAAAGTAATTATAAGGTCATTCTTGTGTTGTACTCTTGAGTGTACATTGACTTGAGTCTCACATATCGGAAAAGCAGAATTTCACATTAACAAGATAATTCTTTCCTTTAATATGAAGTAATTATTCCTCGATGTGAACTTCACTTTGCGCTAAAATTGCCAAAACATGCCAGTCGATAAGCTGTCATCAGCAGAAGAGCCTTCCCCTTCTTATTTCTCTGTATACCTTGGCTCATCTCCGGTCTGTTCCATTTTGAAGGTTGGTGAGTTATGCATACAGATAAAAACAGCATAAAAAGGAAGTAAATGCAGGTTGTGACGAAGATACTGATCCTCCATGAGCAAGGCCACCGTGTTTGTCACTTATGGCATTGCAGTCCACATATCAAAAATTCAAATATAGCATTTTTTTACACCCTTTGGATATGGATAAAGTGGCAAGTGAGCAACACACCCAATATTTTGACTCCCTAGAAAATATGAATTGATCAGCAGTGGTTCACATAACAAAACGTGACTTGTTCTATAGTTAGTGATTGGAAGCCCAATATCCAGAATAACTAGAATAGGACATATCTTTCAGATATACCTTATCTTGAAGCGCTGCAGTGTGCTTTGACTGAGGTAGACGATATGCTCCACAACAGGTTTTGCCGCTGTATTTGCAGGAGCCTTGCTTGATGTTTGTGCTGATTTAGAACCTTGTCCCGAAACTACATAAGTAAATCAGAGATACAGTTGGTCCTGATTTGCTAAAATGAAAGTATATACCGGAACCTTGTTTCGTTGTTTCTTCAATTTTTATGCCACTTAAAGATGTTATGAGGTCAGCGATGTTACCGAATCTTTCGGGTGCTTCAGGATTCAGTCAGAGCCTGCAGGAAAAAAAAATAACGAGTCATGAATGTAATGTGAGGGCTTGTGTATTTACTTTTTAATCTGCAGGACCAACAAAGGATAATCAAAGTGGTTATGCAGGCCACATACCTGATACATCTTAATCTGCACTAGGAATGAAGATCATCATGTAAGAATCAAATTTCATTTCCCCTAGCATGCAACAGCTGCAGCAAATATACCCATTATCGGTTTGAAGCCTGGGAACCGTAGTAGCAGTCATAAAATGGCGGCCATCAGGGGACCATTCACTTATGAAGTACCATTCAGCCTCCATGGGTCCATTGCCGCGGCCGATGGGGCGCCCCTCTGGCTTTTGCCCGTCCGACGACTCTCGTCCCCATCGATCCATATCCGTGAAACCTCCATCGATCTGCTCCGCATCGCCCTCCCACCCATGTTCTCAAACGAGACCGACAACACCCACACTGCAGGTTGCCCAACTCTTGCCCCCGGCGACCGACGTCCTTGCACGCTGCATGTGGTGCCGACGGTCCTAGTGCTCGGCAGCGATAGGAGGGTGGCCTCGTAGCGATCACCACAACACGGAGGCGACGACAAACCTAGTCCTCTGCTTTGTCATCGAGGATTCAACAAGCTAGGGTTTGGGTTTTCTGATCCATGAAAGGGACGATGTCTCAGACTCTCGGTCATTGGGTCTTGGACCGCACCAATCTAGCTTCTTGGGCTGAAGATTATTGATTTTTTCCTGGGCCAGCATCCTTCTACCATGTTGGGGCAGAGCCCATCTGGGGGAGGTGCGAATCTCTGTACTAGTACGAAACATACTGGTCACAGTTTTACCACTAGTATGAAACGTTTTTATCCGTTAGATTAGCAAAAATTAAGGGCTGTGGTTCATTTGAGGGTACCACAGAACACCTCTTTTTTTTATATATATCCATTGGCATCGGAATTGGATGATACCATAAGTACCGATCTGTGTATAGATAGAGTGGTCTTCCGAATTGGTAGTATCTTGCCTCTGGATAATCCTAGTAGGTAGTGGGCTTTTGCCCTGGTTTAGTTGCCTAACCCTTTAGAGCATCTACAGCCGTGGGCGCCCCTGGCTGTTTTTGGCTGAAAATTTTGCCGCTTGGGGCTGCTGGCGGTATTTTAGCGTGGGGGACACCAGTTTCTAGCCGTGATCCTGAACAACGGTGTGCAAAAAAATTGTAACTCACTTTCTCTCAAAAAAAATTGTAACTCACTCAAATTCGACGAAATTCAAAAAAGCTAGACGAAATATAGGCAACTTCATTAATATTTGGCGACAATATACACGAGTTCATTACATACGATGATTGAAACTAAAAATAACTAAAAAACATAATAAACCCAACCTAGTCCATGTCGAGCCCACGTGTGTCCCTGATTTGCGCCTATGTGTCAAATATGTGCATATGTGTCATGGTACGTGTTGACATATGGGACCTAGGATTTATTTTTTGATCTCTACTCACGGAATGACCTGACATGCGGGATCTACCAAACCTGACACATGAAGGCATGCGCCAGGATTCGAACCCGACACACTAGTTCAAACAGAGGCCAATCGCTGGTAACCCGAATGGGCACTTTTAAACAAATAAACGGCCCATTTTTTATTCAACCCACTAAGCCAATGGCCCATAGGTAGGTTCGGGTCCGGTCAGTACAATGGGACGTTCGGCTCATGTACTGGGCTGGCCGGCTCGACTCACAATTTTTTTTTTCTTTTAATTCTATTCTTTTCTACATTTGTTTATAACCTGTGATTTTGAACTTCAATTTTAACCAAATAAATTTCGAAAAATTTGTAAAGATGTACTCTGTCATTATAGACTGTTCGTAATTATTTTCAAAATATTTCATAATTAAATTAACATTCACTTTAAAATTTGGATTTTCAAATTATGACAAGATTTTTCTTCAATTTCAAATGTCAATTTCAAAACACGGTCAAAACGGGAGACATGACCGTTCGTAACTATGTGTTGAATCTCGCAAAAAAAAGGGTGTATCTCTGAAGAAATAGGTACTTGTGTACCTAAAAGTGACTTTTACAAAAAAAAATCATGAGCAAACTATGTGCCACATATAGTTCGAATTAGCCCTGATTCCAGGTGATTCAACAGAAATTTGTTTTTTTCAAAATAGATGTATGGAAATCTTTTTAGAGTAAGTAATTTGATTAATTGTAGATAAAATGTTGTCTAGTAACTCTATAAATTTTTGTGGTACAATTTTGTAACATATTTTTGGTAGGTGCTTCACTAAAAAAATCCGTTTTGACATTCCGAAAATGAAAAATGATATTTTTATTCAAAGAAAAATAAAACTTTATTTGTCAATATTGTTCATTGTTCCAATATGCATGTTTGTGTGTAATATGGGCACATTATAACAAACCATGCCATAGATGTGGCCATAACATCCGTCATTTGGCCCGAAAGCCATGAATCTTCGTACATGATAGCTTATTTATGTGAACACTTTTTTGTGATAATTGCCTTATTCCAAATTTATCATTTTTTGGTCACGTATAATGGCATATTGCGAAGTTTATCCATTTTTTTGAACCTTTTATGTTGGTTCCGAAACACGGTCAAAACGGGGAACATGACCGTTTGTAGTTAGGTGTTAGTACTTGTGTACCTAAAAGTTATTAAAAAAATCATGAGCAAAGTACGAGGCACCTGTATTGAAATTTGGCCCAGTTTCAGCTAATTCGATAGAAATTTGTCTTTTTCAAAAGAGGTGTATGGAAACATTTCGACAAACTATGCCATGGATGTGGCCATAACATCCGTCCTTTTGCCCGGAAGCCATGAATCTTCGTAGATGATAGCTAATTTATGTGAATGCTTTTTCGCGATAATTGTCGTATTCCAAGTTTATCATATTTTATGGATACTATGTCACATGTAATAACATATTGTGAAGGCTATCCTTTTTTTTTGAATTTTTTGAACCTTTTATACCGATTCCAAAACACGGCCAGAACGGGGGACATGACCGTTCATAGCTAGATGTTGAATCTCGCAAAACAATTGATGTATCTCTCAAGAAATAGATACTTTTGTATCTAAATGTATTTTTTACAAAAAATCGTGAGCAAACTATGAGGTACCCATAGTTGAAATTTGGCCAGGTTTCAGCCGAATAGACATAATTTTGTCTTTTTTTAAAATAGGTGTATGTAAATCTTTTTAGAGAAACTAATTTTGTTGTTTGCATATAAAATGTATTATAATAATATTAGAAAATATTGTGTTCAAAATTTCCAACTTATTTTAGGTATGCACTTCACAAAAAACATTTTTTCGTACACCGAAAATGAAAATTAAAGTTTTATTTGAAGAAGAAAACTTTCCTCATGCATTCATGTTGATGTGCACAAATTAACATTTCATCATGTCCCAAAAATATATAATTCGAAGTGTGTTTGTTTCCTCTATCTTTTTAAAATACTTGTATCTATTTTTTATAATCTAATACAAAAAAACCAACAAAAAATGGCACAAGGGCCAGCCAAGCCAGAATAGGCCCAACTAGCTGTAACATCCCAAGTATGAAAAACAACCCTACAATGTTTGCTTTTTGGTTTAAATTTAGTTTGCATCATTCCATCATGAGCATTGCATTTGTTTTCACTTGTTTTCCATTTGAATTTCAAATCAAATTTCAAACCTTTGTTTCACACTTGGTCTGTTACAATTTTTTCAAATGAAACATTCAAATCAAAGCATACATTTGTTTCCAATAAACTAGAATTTCCAAAGTATTAGCTTGCTTAACTTTCAATATTTCATATATTGCAAAAATTCAATCAAATCCATTTGAATTTCAAACAGCAACAAAATTTAAAAATTTGGAAAACAAAAAGTTGCACAGCTGGGCTTTTGCAATAAATAACTCATAGAAATTTATCCCCAAAATTTTTAAGCCCCAAAACCCTTCTATTTCTCTCCTTTTCCTTTCTTTCTTTTCTTTTCAGCAAAAAAAAATATAGAAACAGAAACAGCAAAAAAAAACAAAAACGAAAAAGAAGGGGGGAGGGCAGGCCAGCCAAGTGGGCTGAGCCCACCACACCCCCCACGAGGCCCAGGCGCCCCAAGACGTTGTCGTCTTCCTCCTCTGTACGGAGACAGAGGAGGGGAGACCTCCCCCACCGAGCAGGAGCTCGCCCTGCTCCCCCTCCTCCTTAAAAACCCCCTCTCCCCTCGCGAACCCTAGCTTCTCCATCCTCCTCTTGCCTCCGCCGCCATTTTTCTCCTCTCTCCCTTTCCCTCATGTTCTCTGTCTCTCTGAACCTGCTCACCGAAATTTCAGAGGAGGTAGTCGCCCTCGACCTCGATGCCATGGACTCCTCCCGGCCGGGCTAGCTGCGGGAACGGAAAGCCCAGGTCTTCCTCTTCCGATTCCGCTTCCATGGAGGAGCCCTGGAGCCTCGGATCGCCGTCGTCGTCGCCGTCTGTTCCGCCACCGCCATCACCTCCTCGTCCGCCGCTTCCGCTCGTCGAGCCGCGGTGAGCTACCCCCTGTCCGCCCTCTCTCCTCTCCCCTCTCCCCCTTCACCTTTCCCTCCACGAGCAGGGCACGCGCCCACTCCAGCGCGCGCGGCAGCAGCCGCGGCGAGCAGCTCGCCGTCCGTCGTTCCTCGTCGTCCTCGTTCAGTTAACTGAAACGAATCTCAGTTTCGTCAGTACAGGCCCGAAACGATACCTCAAAAACCCGCGCGCCCTATACCTATAAAAAACAGTTCAGCAGCCCTATACCTATCAAAAACAGTTCAGCAGCCCACTGGTTGCAACCCATGCGCGCGCACCAGGAGGTCCTGGGTTCGATCCCCCCCCCCCCGCGTGGCTTAAAACACACACTTTTTTTATTTCTTTTTCCAGATCCAGAAATATTTCCTTTTTTGCACACAAGTCCCTGTAAATACTTTCTAAGTCCCTGGTTATTGTAATAAACCATAAAAATGCCTAAAACTTTGTAATTTAATAACTTTTGCTTGGAAACTCAAATTGCAAAACTTTCAACATGAAAACCACTCCATTTTAAATGCTCTACCACATTATCAACTTTATTTCTGTTTTTGAATAATTGAAAATGCTGAAAACATTTATTACTTGTTAAATGCTTTAAATATTGCAAAATTTATAACTTGGGCATAAAAATTCCAAATTCAACAAATAAAATATGTTTTCCATACCAAATTAAATTCTCTACATGTTTAAACCATTTGCATACTGTTTTGAACCTTTCAAATGGTTTCAAAAAATTCAAATTCAAACAACTCTTCCAAATTTGGTCAAATTCATAACTAATTCAAATTTAATTCAAATGACAGATGTAAAATATGTTTTCCACGCAAAATTGAATAAGATTTCCAAATATAAACTTTGTTTTCTATTTTGAATAAATTAAATTGCTGAAAACAACTGTTTCTTAATTAATGCATTTAAAATTGTCAAATTAATAACTTGCTCATTTTAAATCCATTTTCAACAAATGAAATATGTATTCCATCTAAAATTTTGTGTTCTTTCCAAATATGAAAATTTTTATCTGTTTTGAACAATTAAAATGGATGAAAACAATGAATGCTTGTGTAACTCATTTAAGAAGCCAAATTTCATATCCTAATAAATAAAATTCCAAACTTGGTAAACAAAATTTCAAATTGAAGCTATTGTTGTTTTCTTTTTGTTTTCATCATCCATGCATCATTCTAATCAACTTTCAACATGATGGTTATTTGTAGATCATCTAATTCAACATTTAACTATGTTACCATGTCAACAAGCTTATGGTTATTTGTAGATCATCTAATTCAACATTAATTCATGGGCTTTTCTATATGTAACCCAAATTGCATATGGGCCCATTTAACTATGTTACCATGTCAACAAGCTTATATTTGACGCATCAATTAAATTGGCATGCATCATCCCATGATTGTGCATTATGCCATGTTATTGATTGTTTGTCTCTCTGTGTTGTTTGTTTGCTTCTTCTCGAATAGACGACGACGTTGAGACAGACGAGGTTTACGACACTACTTCAGAGGAGTTAGCCCAGTACCAGGCTACTGAGTTTGCAGGCAAGTATTCACTCACATGAACCATTGTGTCCTTTACACACTGGATACCGATACTTTCCGTTGTCTAATCTGCTAGCCTTAAGATTCGTTGCTTGTGTTCCGATCCTATCACATGTTATCCTGTAACCCTGATATAGCCTATCCTCCACCCCTATAACCCTGTTGCTTGTCGCCTGTGTCTTATTAGCATGCTTAGGGTTGTTTATGCTCGAGTCTGATGTCCGTTATTTCTTTTACCATATCTATTATGTTCTGGGGCTCGATGTTTAAACAACAATCTGTTAATGTATGAGGTAATGCTAATTTGATGATAAGGCACTGGCAGGAGGCCGGGTATGGTTTTGAGGCCTGCTAGTGTCGAACTCAGGAAAAGTTCTTGTCCTCTAGATCCATGATGAGCGCGCTAACCGCATGTGTGAAGCGTGTATGGGCGCCCCCCTCAACTTTGATTCGATTCGCATCTCGTCCAAATCGCCTCATTTAGTTCGGGTTTTCCATTTGCCGCATGCATATGCAGATGCGAACCCTTGGCGCCAGGGTGGTAACTTTTGTAGTCGGCATTTAGGGAGACACGTTCTTAGAGTGCTATGAGGGTCCCCTTTTCTTCGTGGGGCTTGATTAGCCGTGCGCTCAACTGCACGGGGTTCTTTGGGCTTGATGCGAAGAAGAGTTGGGTTGTGTTGAGTACCTCGCTTGGTGGGTTGATCCCCTGTCTGGCGGGATATTCTTACGTGTACGGCCAAATTGGTGCATCCCTGCAGGGTTAAATCTTCTCGAGAAGTCGTGTTGTCCGCGGTTATGGATGACTTGGTGATAGGGCTGGCCAAAAAGGATTAGACAACTTACACCTAATTAATAATAATTTGACTAGTAATAGGCTTAATGACACAATAACTGGAACCTTCACTAATCCAACTGTGTGGGTTATCCTCGGATTGCTTCTTTGGATAAGGGGCGAGATCCAGGATGGGTTTGTTTGAGGTTAGTGGTAGTTGGTTCCGATACGCTATCTTATCCCTTTCTTTTAGCCGGATGTTGTAGCGTGTCTCTGTAGTTGGTTAGGGCAGCCCGCTGCCGCATCTTTGTATCACCTATCTTCCGTTGAACCCAAAGCATCTGTACTTGGTGTTGCCGGGTACACTTTGGTATCTTGTGCGTCTTGCTTGCCAGTACTCGTCTGTACTGACCACTTTGGGGCTGCGTGTTCTGCAGACTACGTTTCCGAGAATCCCCATGGTGGCTACTACGTGGAGTATGACGAGGCTGCTGACGAGTAGATAGCGGACCCGGGCAGGATCCGAGACTTCGTGGATGGGCTCCGTCTTTTCGTTTCCGGCCTCTTAGGCCTATTTGGATCTTGTCTGTACTCAGACACTTTGGATGCTTCCGCTGTGGTGTAATGATGACTTGTTGGGACATGTGTCCTCTGCATGACTGTATTTGCTATCTCTGCTCTAGTGAGAGCTATTTGCCACTTATTTCTATTTCTTTGTGTCTTAGAGATTTGTTGTTATATCACTTGTTCAAATGCCGTTGACGTACCATGTGTGTATGTTATGAAGTACGTCAATGGAAGTAGTCGGATTTCTATGGGATGGTTTACGCAGACGATGGATAGTAGAGGATGGTTGTCACACGTTTACGTGTTGGCCTGCTCATATTGAGATGCGGGTGCCGGTATGCCCCGTAAGCCATTTATCTACTGTTTAGCGGACTGTGAGTATCCTCTAGAAGTCCGGGTGCGACACTAGCTCACCTTATGCGCCCCCACCAAAACCCTAGCCCATCCCATTCGGCACGTTTGACAATGGCGGGAGCACCTCGAGACGTCGGATGCCGATCCGATGGTCGGGAGCAAGCATCCGGAATAAAACCAACGCTTCTCCGCCGCCCCGCGTCAATCCCTAGCTTCATACCTTCTGCCCTCCTCTCTTTGATCCCGCCCCCTCTCTTCTCCCTTCCCCCGTGTCAAACCCTAGCTCCCTTGATCCCAAACAGCGATGGCTTCACATTGATCCCTCCGCGTCAAACCTCACATTGATCCCGCCCCCCTCGATGGATGCGCCTCCTCCTCCATCCTCACCCGATCTCCTAATCGTCAGAAGATACACTGGCATCGTGACCTAATTCTCCCCCGTCGCCGTCCCTCACGTCCACTACGGCAGAATCCTCACGCGATCTCCTAATCCCCCCCCCGTCGCCGTCCCTCACGTCTACTACGGTGGCTCCACCTCTCCCCATCTCTCTGTCTCGCCAACTCACACCATCCGCCCCAGACCCGCCTCGGTTGGTCCAAGTGCTCTTAGCCCTGACCATGAGTCATATCTGGCGCCGATCCAAGCGGGTGGCATGGAAGCACCACCCAGGGTTCTGACCACTAGCCACCTTCGATGCATCGTCAAAGAAGGGGACGGTGGTGTTCGGCATTTCTCTGATGTATTGTCGATTCCGGTCGCCGCTGCTTGTTGGACTCCTCCGCTGAAGTCTTGATGCCAACCTTACTGTGGACGTGGCGGACCTGAAGGTCATGCGTCATGGTGCTGCCGGCTGCCTTCCCCAACAAACCTCCCCAGCTGCATCACGCCATGGACCGCCCTCAACTTGGCTCGTCGCCCGTTGCTGCAGGTGAGACAACATTTCCTCCTTCTCCCTGTTGTTTTTCTCGTGTCAACGCCATATGCGCTATTGCTAGGCCTGCTGTAACCGCCCTTACACTACTAGGGAAAAGCTTACCCCAGGCGAACAGAAAAGGACTACCACAGGCGCATTTCAGTTCGCCTGGGACCATATCGCCAGCGGTAATGGCTTACTCCAGGCGAATAGTGAAATGCGCCTGTGGTAAGTTGGCATACCCCAGGCGAATAGGCCTTGTGCGCCTGGGGTAATACTTTTACCTGTGGCGAACAAGCATTGTGCGCCTGGGGTACAGATGCGCCTGGGGTACCGTATTCTGTTCGCCTGGGGTATGGTTTTGCTGTATCAAAATATAAAAGAAATCAAAATAACAGAATTACAGGAAAATGACAGAAATAAGTCTCAAAATGACAGAAATATACCATAGTCTCGAAATGACAGAATTAAGTTTTATAACAGAAATATTTTCGATCATCAACACATAGTCTCGATCATCACCACATAGTTCAACAAAATTACATAGTCTCGAAAAGAACCATACTACTAATTAATAAATCCAGGAGTTAGCTAGTCAGATGAAAATGATTATTTGTTCTAATTTGGGCTGATGTAGTGGATGACCATCATCATGTCCAAGTTGGGGATGTCAGTATCCTCATGGTGATCAGAATAGCTCGGCCAGCCTCCATACCAACTCTTGCGGAATGGAACTGCCTCCATGCTTGAGAGTTGAGGATGACGCGACCATCAGCATTATCCCTGGTGATCGGAACTGTGGTGACATCTCCTGATTCTCCACGGCGTACTCCAATGGTACCTTTATGCTCCATGCCAGCACTGTCCGCTACCGCCATAGGTATTTTCTAGAACACACAATTCCAAGAAAGAATAAAATCACAATGTCACATACCGGCCACATAACAGCAACTATAGGAATAAGAAAATGTTAAAAAACATACCATGAGATGTCCATTGGAGATGTTAGTGTTGGTGATGCGATGCACGAAAGGGGACCCGATGTAGCTATCTATCTGGGCAAGTCTCTGAAGGACACGGTCCTTCTCAAGCTCGCTAAGATTCGCTCTTTGAGCAACCACCACATGTTTCTATGGGTTGTCATATCAGTGTCCATATCATCCTCAGTGTTCCCAATTTCCTCCTCACTCCCGCCATCCTCGCTCGCAATCCCGCCCATACATAATTTTGATACGAGGTTGCGGTCCTTCCATAGAGAAGTGAATGTAATCACCTCCGTTTAAATTGTACTTGGCGATGATAGCCTGCAATTGTTCCCCGCAGAAGTAGGTCTTCTTTCTTTCTTTCTTCACTCGAAGAATGTAAGTGATCCCGTGAACATTGAAATCCACGTTATTGCCAACTAACTCGTTGAACTCTTCGCGAATATTGCATGGTAGAATCTAAAAAAGAAATATAAAGAATCTTTTGTTAAGAAACACAAGTCTCAAGCTAGATAGTACGAAACGAAAGAACAAGTTAACATAAAAGAATTGTTAATTACCAACGAATCAACGTCACCGTCGTGGAGCTAAAGCATAAAAGAAGTCCCGGTGAATCGTCCTTGGGCACATCGGGACCGACATACTTCGCAAGCCATGTTCTATTAAATTAAGAAAGTACACATAGAGGTTAGAGGAGCATAGCTATCACAAAACAAAGACAAATGGCAGCACCTACCTATCACAAAACAAATGCACAAAAGCTATCTACTTTACTGGAATATCCAAAAACAATGCTGTGTGTGGTACCACCAGATTACTGTGTTCTAATTGCATGCTGGGGTTTGAACGCAGATAGAAAAAAGGATAAATGAGATGGGGACAAAAGTGATGGGTGCTTAGCCAAATAAAAAACTCCAGAACATGCTATCGATCCGAACGCTCGTTGCTATGGATTTCCTCCGTTTTCTTGTTCCTAAGTTTTGCGTTTACGTTCCTAAATTGGGGACATAGACCATTGATTTGTCATGGAAATACGCATTATTGAAAATTAAATGTTGGAGATATAATGCACTACAAAGATCCGATAAGAGCACTGAATCCTGGAGCTCAAAGAAAGCAAACATTCCTCTGGATCCACGACGACGGGAGCACCGCGGCCACCAGGAGCAGGCGCACATCCTCTGGATCCACAACGACGACGGGAGGGCCGGAGTGGGCTGGGATGGATGGGGGATGGGAGGGAGGAGGGATGGGAGGGAGAGGGGCTGACCTGGATCAACAACGACGACGACGACGGAGTGGGCGACGACCTGCTCTGCTCCTCCTCGACACTGGCGACGGCGGCGGCGTGTGGGTGCGGGTGCGGGTGAGATCTGGTCACTTAGAATACTAAAGCATTGAGCTAAGCACATTGGCACCGGTTTGTGATACAAACCGGTTCTAAAAGGATCTGTCCACTGGGCCCCCCACCCTGCCGCAAATGGCCTCAAGGCCTTTAGGACCGGTTTGTGATACAAACCGGTTCTAAAGGATCTGTCCCCTGGGCCCCCCTCCGCGCAACAAATGACCGCAAGGCCTTTAGCACCGGTTTGTGATACAAACCGGTTCTAAAGGCCTTGCGGCCATTTGCTGTGCAGAGAGGGGCCCAGGGGACAGATCCTATAGAACCGGTTTGTATCACAAACCGGTCCTAAAGGATTTCTCATTTTTTTGCAGCAACAGCGAGGGCTTACCCCAGGCGCAGAGGTTCGGCTTTCGCCTGGGGTATGTGTTATACCAGAGGCGAACATCTGCTCTATTCGCCTGGGGTAAACGAAGAGTGCCAGGGTGTGGTGTTGGGTGGCCCTGCCACACTTTACCCCAGTCGCTTCCGTAGTTGGTTCGCCTGGGGTAAGGGACTTACCGCAGGCGCATCGCTCCGCTGTTCGCCTGCGCTAAGTAGCCCAGGCGCGTCTACTTTCGTGTTCGCCTGTGGTAGGATATGCTGCTATAAGCAAATCTCTAGTAGTGTTAGATGAATTCCCTCTTAGTTTGGGTGTAGCTGCAACTGTTGTAGTTTCGGTGTGATTCGATTGACCTAGTACAACTAAGAGAAATTCATATGTGATTCTCTTTGCACCATGCTATACATCTTCCAATATAAGGGAATGAAATCCATTACCATACGCATGTTGTAGCTTTAGAATTCACACACACCACCACATAGTTTGCTTTAAGTGCATACTGAATTGACTAGACGAGTCTGTTGCATGTCACTGAGATATGCTTCTGCCAAAGGGAGGAGCGTAAATACCTAGTACAATTCTAGGTATATTTGTAGTGTTGCTTTGTGTTATGTGCTGACTAGTTCTAGTCTTAATTACAAGATCTAAGTTATGTTGGTGAGATGCATAGTGTTTTTAGAATGAATCAGATATTTGTTCTGTTCCGGTGTTGTTTCCCGGTGTTTTTTTTGCTTCTAGCTGAAAGGGCAGGGGTTGTGCTTCTAGCTTTATCGGACCTATGCACCTAGCTGAATTCATGGGTAGTGTATCAGAAGTCCACTGTCTTTGTTCCGGACTGTATAGAAAATTGATGCATGTGCCCTATTCCAAAGTGAAATATCTTGGATGTTCTTAGAATTATTTGGCCTGCAGGACATGATTGATCTGTTGGTGATTCTATAGTTTCTATCCCGTTACATTCTTTCAACTCCAAAGTGTTGATTTTTTTATTGTTTGCTGCTTGTTATTCATAGCATAGTGCCCAAACTTGTATGTTTCCAGAGGAATCATAATTTGTGCCCTAGAAGTAATCATAATTACAAGGTATGTATTAAAATTGTGCCTTAGAAGCAATTCACAGCTTGTTGTAAAGGGGTGCACACTTCATTAGATGATAATAACATATTTACTGTAGATGATAAGAACATATTTATTAGATTTATGATGCAGGAATATATAAGCATATCAAACTTTCCATTTTTTTTCATAATTGTCCCCTAATTGATATCATAGGTCATTTTTGTGGTAGCTAATTTATTTTTTCTCTGCTTTTACTCAAACTGCAAGGGACTGTAGTAGTCAAACCGAGACAGCTGAATGTAGAAGAAACTGTGACATGCACGGATAGCAGTAGCATCAGAAAACTCGTGGTAGCTGAGCATAGCAGCCCAGAGGTATTGTTTTTGTAGTTCCGGTCTCACTCGTGCCATATGATGGATATGTAGACCTAGTTATTGTGTTGTGCCTGTAATGGATGGGACAAATTTTCCATTGTTTCTTTGTTGTGGCACCTGTTATTCTGTTCCAATAGTGGATTGCTGCATCATTGTATATCCAGTGGATTGCTGCACTTATGATTATGTGATTATGTTCCAGTCTCACTCTATAGTTTTGTTATCTACTCCTTTACCTTTGGGGTCCTTCCTGTTGCAGGACTGGTGGTGGTGCTGGTCAAGGGAAGGGGCAGCCCCAAGGAGGCGATTGAGGCGCTGAGGGTGGTAGAGGCAGGGAACCTTGAATGTTTGAGGGTCCTGCACGTCGCTGCCTCCAGACGGAACCTAGACAAGAGGAGGTGTCAGCGTGGACCTCCTGCTAATGTTCACCCTTAGGTATGTGCATCTTGTCGTCCCCTCACTCCTGCAGTACATGATTTGGTCTGTCATGTTATCTTGAAGGATCACAACTATTGTCAAAATAACTTGTTAAAAACTAAATAATGGTAAATTGACTAAGTATACCCAAAGTTCAAATGCATGGAAAATATGTTTGCTAAATCTATCCTTTTGAAACTGATGCTTGCGTTATCTTGTGAAAGTAAAATAGTAACGTGGATGGTTTTGTCGTTGTTTTTTTTGTTGGGTTTTGATCGTTCAAGTATAAACCAAATTTCATCAGTCTGATGCTTGGCTTATCTAGTATCTGTTCATTTGGCCAATATGTTCTGATCATTTTTATTCTCCTATGTTTGACATAAAAAGTTGAGCTCAATGTTGTATTCCTGCTTGGAGTTGTTGTCTTGCTTCTAAATTCAATTGTGTATGTACCACATGTATGCATGACTCAATATAACTCTTCCCAAAAAAATTTCGAATTTGCAGGACATGTCAAAACTGAATCGAGGAGTCTGACGTAACTTCGCTAGTTTGAGGGAGAAACTTCTATTTTGTCAACAATTGTTGATGCTATTGTTTTGTATGATGTAACTAGGATAGTTTTGTCAAATCATTGATGTGGAGGATCCGTAATGAATTGATATTGTTTTGTATGCTTCGAACTTGCATGTTGTGGATTGCCAGTTGTGTTTGATATGTCTGTAGCATGAAGCTTGGCTAATTATGTTTCGTTTGCTGAAGATCGAGTTAACTCCTGTATCTGTTTGCTGGTACTGAAACTGGATTGAGAATGGCCCAATATGCTATAAAATGGCTCGGCCTAAATACTATTGGATCAAAATATACAACTATAAAAAGTCCATGTACAAAATAATTGGATCAGTGAAATTTACACAAAAAAATTGGATCAGGGAAATGGCCGAAATGATGGGCTGGCCCATTTACTCGATCAGAATTGGCTAGTAAAATAATAAATAGGCCAAATTCTTGGACTTGAGCCATGTAGTTGTTTAAAATTGACAAATAAAAATAATATATGAGCTGAATTATTGGGCTAGACCCATATAGAAGGCTGAAATGGACCGGCCTATTTGTGTGACACGTCAGGTTTTCCATGTTGGATCTGGCGTGGCTTGGCCAGAGTACGAGCGACCAAAATAATTGGTCACAGAGTCCATGACTTTCTATTTTGGCTATAGAAGGTAACATGCGTTCATCGTTGATGCTCGTAACCTGACCAATTGATTTTGGTCACAAAAATATCACATTTGATAATACATGACCATTCGGTGACCAATATTGAGATTCACAAGATAGCATATTTCTCGTAGTTTGTCTTCGCTGTCACTCGGGTGCTCATTCTTAGGGACGCAGATGGAGCTCTGCCCTGGGTCGCTATCGTGCAGCTGAAACAGCT
>JAPCYS010001370.1:0-38188 GCA_028641055.1 Alopecurus myosuroides
TACTAGTCAGATTGTTAATCATTAGGTGTAAGTGTCCTGAGTACTTGTTAGCCAGTACTTTCACCAAGTCATCCATAATCGCGGAAAACATGACTTCTCGAGAAGATTTATCCCTGCAGGGGTGCACCAATTTGGCCGTACACGTAAGAATAACCCGCCAAATGGAATGGCCTTTCCACCAAGCGGGGCACTCAACACAACTCAACTCTTCTTCGCATCAAGCCCAAAGAACCCCGTGCAATTGAGCGCACGGCTAATCAAGCCCCACGAAGAAAAGGGGACCCTCATAGCACTCTAAGAACGTGTCTCCCTAAATGCCAACTACAAAAGTTCCACCCTGGCGCCAAGGGTTCGCACCTGCAATATGCATGCGGCAAATGGAAAACCCGAACTAAATGAGGCGATTTGGACGAGATGCGAATCAAATCAAATTGAGGGGGGCGCCCATACACGCTTCCCACATGCGGTTAGTGCGCTCATCATGGATCAGTAGACAAGACCCTTTTCCTAATTAGGGTCGACACTAGCAGGCCTCAAAACCACGCCGGGCCTCCTGCCGGTGCCTTATCATCAATTTAGCATTACCTCAAAATTAACAGGTTGTTGTTTAACATCGAGCCCCAGAACATAATAGAAATAGTAACAGAAAGTAACTAACAACAGACTCGAGCAAAACAACCCTAAGCATGCTAGTAAGACACGGGAAACAAGCAACGGGGTGATAGGTATGGAGGTGAGGCTATATCAGGGTTAAAGGATAACATGTGATACGATCGAACAGAACCAACGATTCATAGGGCTAGTAGAAATAGACAACGGAAAGTATCGGTAACCAATGTTGAAAGGAACACGGTGGTTCATGTGAGTGAATACTTGCCTGCAAACTCAGCAGCCTGGTACTGAGCTAGATCCTTAGAAGGGGTGTCGTAAGTATCGTCTGTCTCAACGTCGTCGTTTATTCGGGAAGAAGCAAACAAACAACGCAGAGAGACAAACAATCTATAACATGGCATAGTGCACAAACATGGGATGATGCATGACCATTTAATCGATGCATCAGAAATAAGCTAGTTGACAGGATAACATGTTTAAATGGACCCATATGCAATTGGATTGCATATGGAAAGCCCATAAATTATGGTTGAAATAATTGTTTTACAACGAACCAATAGATGAAAGTGGATTAGCATGATGCATGGATGAGGAAAACAGAAAGATAACAACAATAGAATCAAATTGAAATAAGGTTTAACAAGTTTGGGAATTTGTTTATTAAGTTTTGGAATTTTGGTTCCTTAAAGGTGTTACACAACCATTTGTTGTTTTCATCAATTTTAATTGATCAAAATAGATAACAAAGTTCATATTTGAAAAGAACACAAAGTTTTGGGTGGAATACATGTTTCACTTGTTGGAAAAGGATTTGGAATAATTTACTTATGAATTAAAAATGTTTGAACAAGATTTAAAAGAATTTAATTCAAACATGAACTTATTTGAATTTTTATTTGTTCCAAACATTAAGTGAGATTCATATTTGAAAAGCTTATACTTTTATGGTTTGAAAACATATTTTATATGTCCCAAAAGAATTTAATTTGATCAAGTTATGAATTTAACAATATTAAATGATTTAAACAAGGTTTAATTTATTTAACCAATTTTAATTATCCAAAACATGAAACAAATTTTATATTTGAAAAGGTGGTTTAAAATAGCATGGAAAACATATTTTATTTGTTGAAATTGGATTTAAAATGAGCAAGTTATTATTTTGGCAATTTTAAATGCAATAATTAAGAAACAGTTGTTTTCAGCAATTTAAATTATTCAAAACAGCAAACAAAATTGATATTTGGAAAGTACATGAAAAGTTGATTGGAAAACATATTTAGTTTGTGGAATTTGGAATTTTTATGCCCAAGTTATGATTTTTGCAAGTTAAAGTGAATTAAACAAGTTTTAAAATATTTCACCATTTTAAAATATTCAAAACAGTAAACAAATTTTATATTTGGGTAGACAATTGAATTTGGTACAAGATACATGTTTAAAAAGTTGAATTTGGAGTTGGAATGATTTATTTATGCAATTTACAATGTTAAGGTGTAATTCTGCCATTTTTTATTAACTAGGGACTTAGGAAAAATAATTACAGGGGTCTAGAAAAGATTAGCAAGGACCTGTGTGTGAATATGTCATGTTTCTGTATCTATACAAAATGAAATAAAAAGTTTGGTTTTTATTGCGCAGGGGGGGATCGAACCCACACCCTCCCATGCGCACGTTTGGCTCTGCTACCACTGCGGTGGCTGAAACTTGTTGACAAGAGGGGGTGGCGAGGAGGATAAGGTGCAGAAGCGGGTGTTAACATAATTTTGCACGTAAGTTTTCTGAACTGAACATCGACTGAAGGAAGAACTGCAGCCGGCGGACAGCGATGCTCGCGTGGTGGCCGTGGGTGCTGTGGCTGCGGCGTGGGGTGTGCGCCGTGGGTGCGGGCTGTGAAGGGAAGGGAGGAGAGCGAGAGGGATCGAGGGAAAGCTCACCTCGAGCGGAGGTGGAGGAGAAGTCGGGGCGGAGCAGGTGGCCGGCGGCGACTTGTTGAGGATGGCGTCGGCGAATCGGTTGTTCCCCGTCCGCGCCGAGTGGACGAGGAGGAAGAGGGATCCACGGCGTCTCCATTCCCGCCGTTAGCCAGCTAGGAGGAGGACCGAACGGCGGCGATCACCGGAGGGGAAGGGAGGTGGGTGTTCGGGTTCAGACATTCAGAGAGAGGGAGCAACAGAGAAAAGAGAGCAGAGGGAGAAAAAGAGAGAGTGGAGGCGGGGAAGAGGGAGAATGAGGGAGAAGAGGGTTAGGGCAGGCCTAGGGCACGCAGCCTAGGGTTTATAGGGAGGGGGCGAGCTCCCTGCCGTTGCTTCTCCCTGCTCTGCAACGTGGCTATGGTGGATGGTGAGCCGTACGAAGAAGATGACAGAGGGAAGGGGTATCGGGCCAAGGGGTGAGAGTTGGGCTGGGCCTGCTTGCCCCTCTCTCTGCTGCTCTGTTTTATTTTATTTTTTTGTTCTATTGTTTTTTTTTGCTGATTGGAAAAGGAAGAGAAAGGCTAGGGTTTAGGGTTAGGAAAAATTTGTGATAAATTTTTATAGGTTGCTTATTGCAACAGCAACCAAGTGCAAGCTTTGTTTTCAAGATTATTTCAAATTATTTGCTGCTTGATAAAATAAATGAATTTAATGGAATAATTGAATTAAGTGATTAATTGAAACTTAAGCAATTCAAAAGCTTGTTTAAAGTTCATGTTTATTTGATACCAAATGATTGGGGTGGTTTGTAATTTCCATAACTTTCAAATGGTTGCTGTTTGAAAAATGCAAATGAATTTGAATGCAATTTGAATGAATTTGATTATTAAGTGAATATTGAAAACAAGATTTAAATAGTTGAACCCTAGAGTTTAATTGAAACAAGAAGGATTAGAATTTGGTTTGTAGTTCTCATGAATTCAACATGGTTTCTGTTTGGAAGAAATTGTAATTGAATTTGAAAAGGGTTTGATATTAAATGAATTTTTGATAGAAACAAAACAATAGTTTTGGAATCACAACTTTAATGGAAACAATTGATTGTTTTGATTTGAAATATCATTTTGGAAATTGTAACATCACAAGTATGAAACAAAAGGTTTAAAATTTGGTTTGAAATTCAAATAGAAAACAAATGAAAACAAAGGAAAACAGTTGGAAAACAAAGCAAAACAGAGGAAAACAAATGGAAAACAAGCAAAACAAATGCAATGAACATGATGTCATGATGCAAAACATAAAATAACAGAGAGCAAACATTCTAATGGCTATTTTTCATACTTGGGATGTTACATTCTGAAAAACCACATAATATCTAATTCCACTTAGAATCGACTAATAAGATCTTTAAAAGAACTCACTAAAAGCCACCAATCTATAGTGAAGCAACTTTTTCTGTTTCGTTAGCAATAAAATCCTTGTCTTTTGGAATTGGTGGGATATAATTATTACAATCACGTGATCAATCTCCATAAGTAAACCAACATTTGCACAATGCTCTCTATATCTGTTGCCTTTGATGGCCCAAGTTTTTCAACTATACGTATGCACCAAATCAGTTTACCCTATACAACGGCAGTTCCGAACTTTTGTAAAACATGTCATTTTGTATGGTTTACAACATAAGAGGGAACGAACTACAATACCTGCTTATGTGGAATCGCGCCCTCGAAGAGTAGGCCGTCGGGTCGGTCGACGACCGTAGCGGCCTTGCTCCACATGCTGCTGAGGGCACAGTAGCATGTGTACACCCCGTCGAGGCGTCGAGGATCCAGGCCCACTGAAAGCTCATGATCCCTCTAATGATTTTGGTGATGATGCTAACACGGATATCTCCTATCTAACAATGAGGTTCAGTCTGTGCAGCTATTGTTCTAGATGATCATCTGTATATCCTTGTCAAAAGATCAAAGAGAAGCTCTCTATTGTGGAAAATTCAGCCACCGGATTTTTCAGTATAAAGGGCGGAAATTCCGGGACTTATGGGGCGGATTATCCGGCCATCTCACCGGAATTTTCCGGCCTCCCTTCTGGCTTCCACGAAAACGACTAAGTGTTTGTCTGCCCGCGCACAGAAGCCAGGGCGGAAATTTGCCCCGGAAATTTCCGGGCAAAAAATCCGGCCTTCAAGGACTTAGCAGAATTTGGTCTTCTTCATGTTGCCCGCGCACAGAGATGGGGGCGGAAATTCAGTCCGGAAATTTCCGGGCCCGGACATTTCAATTATCCGCCCCCCGGATATTTCAATATTCCGGGAATCAAAGTCCTTAGGCATTTTTCCATCATAAGTTGATGCCCGCGCACAGAAGGTAGGGCGGAAATTTGCCCCGGAAATTTTCGCAGCAAAAATCCGGCCCTTGGTCCTTAGAAGTTTTTCATCATCGTGTTGGTGCTTGCGCGCAGAGATGGGGGCGGAGTATTGGGGCGGAAAATTCCGCCCCCGGAGATTTCAATTATCCGCCCCCCGGAGATTTCAATTATCCGGCCAACTTACGCCGGAATATTCCGGTCTTTAGGCCGGAAATTTCCGGTCCCGCAGGACTACAACGGTCAGAATTTGGAGGAGCCTATAAATAGCTGTCTTCTTCCTCTAGATAAGCAGCTCGTCCATTCCTCTCTCTCCTCCATTGTTGTAGAGCTCAAATCGCCCCGATCTCCCTCCTCCTCCAACCAAACTCGATGCCCTTCAAGGATCTCATGGAGGAGGTCTAGATCTACCTTTCCACCAAGCCAAAACGTGTGTACCCACACCACAACTCTTGGGATCTTGTAATCTCTTGGTTGCTTTGTCATCCAAGGGAAACCCTAGTGCTTGTAGCTTCCACCTTGTAGCAAGAAGCTTCGATTGTTGAGAGCCTCCATCTCACTTGTGGAGTAGCCTCAACCCCTTGTAAAGGTTTGGTCAACGCCTTCAAGTCGACCTCATAGTGGAAACGAGAATCTCCCTCACCGGAGAAGCTCAAGGAGAACAAGGTGTGCACATCCGTGCTATTGAGGAGCGCCTAGGTGGCTCCCCACCTCTCCAACGTAGACGTACTTCTTTTAAGAAGGAACTACGGGAAACATATCCTTGTCTCCGTGTTTTTACTTGTCGTTATCTTGTACCGTTCCTTTATTTCCGCTGCTACTTGCTTCTTATCACCTAGGGTTTTCACTTAGTTGCACATTTAGGTAATCAAGCATCTATTTTCGTAAAAGCCCCATTAAAAGTGAAAAAGGAATAAAATTTGTAGGTCACCTATTCACCCCCCCCCTCTAGTTGACCATATTGCACTTTCAATTGGTATCAGAGCCTCGGCTCTTTTATCGGGCTTAACCGCCTAAGAGTAATCATGGTCAACGGGGATGTTCCCGAAACTTCTAAGGAGGAGCTCTCCAAAATGGCCGACACTATAGCCAACCTTGAGACAACGGTTTGTACCATACAAACCCAATTGTCGAAGGTTAGCTCTAGTGTGGGCTCGGAGGTCTCCTCCATCAAGAAGATGTTGGAGAACATGATGGGTAGAACCAAGGAGCCGTCCCACTCTCCCCATGTCACCGACGAGGATAGTTCGGATGAGGAAACAAATCCGGACATATCCGAAATCGAAGAAAACATTGCCAAAGCTAAGGCTAAAGCCGCACAAAAGGCTAAAGCCAAAGCTAAGGAGAGTGACGGTGGCTCCAAGTCTCAAACGGCTAATGGTTCGGGGTCCAATTCAAAAGTTCCACCACCGCAAAACTACGATTCCATCCACCAATCGTTTCCATGCCACACATCCTTAATGTTGGAGTTCCACCCATCCTTAACACTAACGAATTTTCCTCTTGGAAGTTTGAAATGGAATCTCACATTTCAGGATCGTGTACGGCATTGTGGAGAAGCGTGATCCATGGGTTTCATCCTCATGATCCAAGCAACTTGACTCCAAGGGAGGATGTTGAATCTCAACTCAACAAAACTGCTCTTGTTATTATCCAGAAGGCTCTCCCAAGGGAGCATCTCACTCACATTCGCGGTTGCAAGACCGCCAAGGAAGCTTGGGACAAACTTGATACCTTGTTTCAAGGAAATGCTAGTATTCAGTCCTCCAAGTATGATGTGGCCATTGACAACTCCGAGAACTTTGTTATGCAAGAGGATGAGACTCCTGAAGAGCTCTATAGACGAGTTGTCACTCTCGCCAATCAACTGAGAGACTTTGGCAAGGAAGAGATCACGGATGAATGGATAAAGAGGAAGTTTGTCAAGGCTATCACACCCTTCGAGAAGAATCTCACCACTAGCATCCGGACAAGAGCGGACTACAATTCTCTCAACTCCATAGGTGTTCTTAGTGAGTTCATCGCAATCTCTCTCTCTCACAAGAGTGCGGATGATGCTCTAGCTCGCTCTAGAGGGATGGGAAAGTCTCCCAACCTTGCATTAAAGTCAAAAGCAATGGCTCGAGTTGATGAAAGTGAAGAAGATGATGATGATGAGGAAGACTATGAAGATACTTACACAGGAGCTCACAAGTGCATTGCCCTTGCTATGCATGGATATTGGAAGAGATGGGAAGCTCACAAGACCGGATCTCCAAGGCCTCCACGAAACAAGAACTACAAGAAAAAGGGGGAGCGACCAAGAACATGCTATAATTGTGGTAGCGCCAACCACTTCGTGAAGGAGTGCCCCTTTGAGCCAAGAGAAGAAAACGAAGGCAAGCTCATTCGCAAGAACAAGACCAAGCCTCCTCAAAACAAGAACTTTGCAAGGAAGGTTCCAAGAGCTCTCTACGTACAAGAAGGGGCGGTCCTTGAGACTTACATCTCCGGAGATGAAGGAGAAGATGAGGTGGTTGGAGTTGCTCACATCGCCAAGGCCACCGCATCATCACCTTCGATCTCTCTATTCGAATCCCCCAATGAGAATGTGGATACCCGACCTACATGTCTTATGGCAAAAGCCACTTCGGTATGCTCTCCCAACTCTAAGACCATTGTCACTAACCCTCCTTCGTTATTGGATTGTGTTGAAAATGCTTGTGAGGAGGATAGTGAGTCTAATGAGTTAAGCTTATGGCTATCTAGCCTTAAGGGTGAGACTAAGGAAAAGGTGAACTCCCTTTTGAGGCAACTTGATGAGGCTAACTCTCTTGTTGATGAAAAGGAGGAGATCATCATGACCTTAGAAAGCCATGGAGGTCACACTTGCAATGAGCAAGAGCTTGAAAAAGCTCTTGATAATGAGCGTTCCATTCGTGCCTCACTTGAGGAGAAATTGTCTTGTCTTGAAGAAAACTTTGCCATGAGTGTCTCTAAGCTTAGGAAGGAAAATGCACAATCTCTTGCCTTAATTAAAACTCTTGAGCATGAAGAATTAAAGCTAGGAATTTCTCACGAGGAACTTGGTACTCGTTATGAAAAACTTGAAAAAGAGTTCATGTCTCTTAAGGAAATTCATGACAAGTTAACCAAATCTCGTGACAATCTTCTAGCTCAACAATCAAACAAGCACGTTGTATCCACTTCACTTTCTAGCTTGAATGTCTTGTCTAGCAATGCTTGTGGTACAACTAATCTTGTAGGAAATGAGAAGAGTTCCCATGAGATTGCTTCTCATCATGCCAACAATGGAAAGGAGGGACTTGGCTATATTACCAAGTCAAAGAAGTACAAGAAGAAGAACAAGAAGAGAGTCACCTCCTCCTCACAAGAAGTAAGATTTGTGAAAGAGGGAGAGGTGACCAAAGGGAAGGAGACCAACACCATTGTGGGTGGTGACTCTAGGGGGAGCACCACTCACAATAACTTTGCCGGGAAATATAATCCATCTTATGTTCTTATGAAATCTAGAGATGGTCATGTATATGCTAAATATGTTGGTACTTCTTATGGTGACGATTATCATTGGAGTATTTGGGTTCCTAAGACCCTTGTCACTAACATGAGAGGACCCATTCAAAGATGGGTCCCTAAATCAAGCAACTAATCTATTGTAGGGAAGTGCTTCCGGTTCGAGCAAATGGACGGTGGATAGTGGTGCATCCCAACATATGACCGGAAGCAATGACGCAATGAGTGATATTCATCCTCCATTACCTCATCTCAATTGCGTCACTATTGGTGACAACTCCGAACTAAAGGTATTGGGACGAGGCAAGGTAGCAATCTCAAATGACTTGTCAATTGAGAATGTTCTTCTTGTTGAGTCTCTTGGCTACAATCTCATCTCGGTTCTTCAACTTGCTAAAAGTGGTTTTACCTCTTTCTTTAATAAGGAGAATGTGATTGTCACTTGGGAAACGACTCTTAAAGTAGCCTTTGTTGGGCATGTCGAGAACGGCATGTATGTAGTGGACTTCTCCAAAGGAGACACGTGTGCCGCGACATGCCTAATGGCTAAAGTTGATGTGGGTTGGCTATGGCATCGCCGGTTAGCCCACACCAATATGAGGACGTTGCATGACCTTCAAAGTGGCAATCACGTTCTAGGACTAACAAATGCTAAGTTTGCCAAAGATCGTGTGTGTAGTTCTTGCGTTCTAGGAAAGCAACATGGAGAAGCACATCCCACCAAGACGAACATCACTACATCAAGAATCCTCGAGCTCATTCACTTGGACCTCTTTGGTCCTCTATCATATGATAGTCTTGGAGGAAAAAAGTATTGCTTGGTGATTGTGGATGATTACTCACGATATTGTTGGGTGTACTTCTTCAAGAGAAAGAGTGAGACTCAAAAGCGGGTCATCGAATTCATCACTTTGGTGGAAAGACAACATAATACAAGCATCATGGCTATCCGGAGTGATAATGGATCCGAGTTCAAGAACTACACCGTTGAGGGATTTCTTAGTGAGGAAGGCATTGCTCATCAATATTCCACTCCCTACACTCCTCAACAAAATGGTGTGGCGGAGAGAAAGAATCGGACTCTTATGGATGCGGCGCGTACCATGATTGCGGAGTTCTCTTCTCCTTACAACTTTTGGGCCGAGGCCGTCTCCACCGCTTGTCATGCTAGCAACCGATTATATCTCCGCAAGATTTTGAACAAGACCCCCTATGAGATTCTCACGGGCAAGAAGCCGGACGTTTCATACTTCAAGGTCTTTGGATGCAAATGTTTCATTCGCAAAAGAGGGAAACGCTTGTCAAAGTTCGAGACTAAATCCTATGAGGGTATCTTTGTTGGTTCTGCCACAAACTCTCACGCCTATAGAGTCTACAACAAATCCACCGGACAAGTTGAAGAAGCTATAGACGTGGTGTTCGATGAGGATAATGGGTCCCAAGGGGGCCGTATAGATCATGGTATTGTAGGAGATGCAATTCCTCCCATCGTCATAAGAAGAATGGGGATTGGTGAAATAATCCCCATTGAGGAAAACCGGATGACGGAGGGAGAAGGACTATGCTCTCAAGTGGAGCCATTGACTACATCCATTGATAACCATGCTACCCAACAAGATGCACCAAGCCTCATGCCTCACCACTAGGCCAAGCAAACAATCAAGGCCAAGCTCATGATGAAGGCCAAGCTCATAATGAAGAACAAGATACACATGGTGATGATGCAACTCATCACATTAGGGATCCACCTCCCATCAATGATCAAGACCAAGGTGGACATGTCTCCGATGATGAAGGTGATGATCAAGTCCTATCCAAGGAAACTTTGGAGGAGATGCTAGCTCGTAGAGCAAAGAGAAGGCTCGATAATCTTGCTCGTGCCGGCCATACGGAGGATATGATTCTTGGACAAGTTCGTGGAAGGGTCATCACAAGGAGGCAACTAGCGGACTTTAGCAAAGCACATGCATTTGTCTCGCACATTGAGCCAAAGAAGGTCTATGAAGCTCTTGAAGATCAAGATTGGCTTGAAGCTATGCACGATGAACTCAACAATTTCGAGCGCAACAAAGTGTGGAAATTGGTTCCAAGGCCCAAAGATTGCAAGAACGTCATTGGCACTAAGTGTATCTTCAAGAACAAACAAGACAAGGACGGCATCGTCATTCGCAACAAGGCTAGATTGGTTGCTCAAGGCTTCTCTCAAGTCGAAGGTGTCGATTTCGGTGAAACATTCGCTCCGTTGCTCGTCTTGAATCTATTCGCATCTTACTTGCATATGCATCTCATCATAACTTCAAATTGCAACAAATGGATGTTAAAAGTGCGTTTTTGAATGGTCCCATCCATGAGTTGGTTTATGTCAAGCAACCTCCGGGTTTCGAAGATCCCAACCACCCCGATCATGTCTACAAACTCGATAAGGCGCTATAGGGGCTTAAACAAGCTCCACGTGCGTGGTACGAGCACCTTAAAGAGTTTTTGGTAGATCGTGGGTTCAATGTTGGTTTAATCGATCCCACCCTTTTCACCAAAAAGGTCGGAGGTGACTTGTTCATATGCCAACTCTATGTGGATGATATCATCTTTGGTTCCACTAACGTTGCTTTCAATGATGAGTTTTGCAAGCTTATGACGGACAAGTTCGAGATGTCTATGATGGGAGAATTGGAGTATTTTCTTGGCTTTGAGAAGCAACACCCCGAAGGCACATTCATCAAGCAAGCCAAGTATACTCAAGATATGCTCAAGCGATTCAATATGCATGATGCTAAACCTATGAAGACTCCCATGTCCACGACGGTTGATTTGAAACCCGATCCGAATGGTAAAGAGGTAGATCAAAAGGTATACCGCTCCATGATTGGCTCTTTGCTCTACCTTTGTGCATCTAGACCCGATATTATGTATAGCGTTGGTAAATGTGCAAGGTTTCAAGCCTCCCCAAGACAAAGTCATCTTGAAGCGGTTAAGCGTATCTTTCGATATTTAGTTCATACCCCAAACTTTGGTCTTTGGTATCCCAAGGGTTCAAGCTTTCAGCTCATTGGGTATTCGGATGCGGACTATGCGGGAGAGAAGACGGATAGGAAATCTACATCCGGAAGTTGTCAATTTCTTGGCCGCTCATTGGTATGTTGGTCGTCCAAGAAACAAACTGCATTGCTCTCTCTACCACTGAGGCCGAATACATCTCCGCGGCTAGTTGTTGTGCTCAATTACTTTGGATGAGGCAAACATTGAGAGATTATGGCATCATCTTCGACAACGTTCCTCTCTTGTGCGACAATGAGAGTGCCATCAAGATCGCCTACAATCTCGTTCTTCACTCCAAGACGAAGCACATTGAGATACGTCATCACTTCATTCGGGATCATGTTGAGAAGGGTGATATTGACCTCTCCTATGTTGCGACCAAGGATCAACTCGCGGATATCTTCACGAAGGCCCTTGATGAACCAAGATTTCGGGGTTTGAGGAATGAACTAAATGTGATCGATGCGTCTAACTTCTCTTGAACCTTGCATGTGTACCTTCACTATATGTGTTATCTAGTCTAGATGTAGGCATGGACATAGGGGGAGCGTAGTTCAACTCATGGATAAACACTCCACCTATCATGCGTAAAACAATCAAAACGTAATGTATATCTAGTCAGTTCGTGACTTATTGTGCTTAAAACGTGAGTGATACTCTTGAGTCCAAGATACATCTTCGCGGCTCCTTGGTGTCACTCAAACACGGTGGCTCCGGCCACCAACCTTTTCTTTTGAATGTGTTTTGTTTGATGTTTTCCTCGTGTTTGTTCGAGTGTTTGTGTCTTTTTGCGTCTTTGGAGGCTCACGGTTTGATCCATCTTCCACAAAACTCGGATGGCATTGGCACTCCGGAAATTCCGGCCTAGGACCGGAATATTCCGGCCCTCAGACGTTTGTTCCAGAAAATTTCGCTAAACTTCCGATGTGCCCGCTCACAGAAGGCACACCGGAAATTTCAGCGGAAATTTCCGGCACAAATTTCCGGGGGCCCGGAATATTCCGTGTCTTAAGCCACGGAAATTTCCGGAGGGAGATTTGGACTCGAATAATTCCCCAACTATCCAGCGTGCCCGCTCGCAGAAGGCACACCGGATATTTGGGCGGAATATTCCGGCCCAAATCTCCGGGCCCCGGAATATCCGGCATTAAACACCAGAAATTTCCGGTGCTCTTGGCCTGGGGCTATATAAGGGCGACGGGAGGCGACGGTTCCGCACTGTTTTCCTCCCCTCGTCTCTCCACTCGCCCCAGCCAGCCGCCGACGCCTCCGAGACCTCCGGGAGGCCTCTTTGCCTCCCCTCCTCCGCCTCTCCTCTTCCCTTGCGGATCAAGAGACCGCACGTCCTTTCCTGTCATGGATCCTGGTACGTGTTCGTTTTCTCCGCAAAATTTCGGGTTGAGTAGATGCATTATCACTTTATCTAGTGTTTCTCCTGTTCTAGCATGGTTCTTTGCCACAAAGTACCATCTATTCCTCCTCGTACTAGATCCCATGTTCTAGATTCGTTATAGGCACAGATTCAGATCTGGAATTCGAAAATCCCGCAGGCCGGAAATTTCCGCCCAGGGCCGGAATTTCCGCACCCGGAAATTCGCCCTGTGGCCGGAATTTCCGCCCTCCGGAATTTCCGTCTCCATGACCGGAATTTCCGGCCTATACTGACTCTACACCAGAACTCCACAATTCCATTCCTCATTTCGTGAGCCCCGTTTTTGATGTTTGTTTGCTTTTTCTTTGGCTCTCTTTTGCTTTTCTCGCAGATGGTTCCACCTCTAGGTCTGGCAAGCTGCTCAGTTCCCGCAAATGCCTCCGTCATCTGACAGAAAATGAGGAGGGAACCTTTGTAGAAGACAATGAAACTCGCCGGCGTGAACGAGATGCTCAGCGAGCATATGAGCAACAACGTGAGGCTGATCGGGCTGCTCGCAGAGCTGGTAGGCAGCAAGGCAAGGCACCTCTCAATGTGGGCACTATGCCCATTGCTGACTTTTCGGAATGGCGCAAGAAGGCTTGGTACACGGAGGGTCCTCAGGACCCCACGATTGACTCGTGCTTTTGGCACGTCGAGCAGGAGACTCTCTTCAAGCAAGTCTACACCGTTATGAGCAACCTGTTTGCCCCATGAAGGTGATCAATTTTGCTCATCTGGCTGCCAACCCGAGTACTTCAACAACTCTGTTCAGCTTGTGGAGGTCCTTGGTCTGCGTCAACTTATGGAGACTCGTTGCTCATACAACACCACCTACATCCAGCAGTTCTTTGCTACTCTTGTCATTGATGATTCTGAAGATATTGGGATGTCCTGGATGTCTGGCCCTCACCTGCTCACTGCAAACTTCCATGACTTTGCCACTGTTCTTGCCTATCCGTTTGCTGGCCTCAACACTCCTCAGGGCCACCGTATGCACATTCATGGGGAAGAGTACCAGAAGAACAGGCTTGCTGAGCTCTATGGTCCTCGAGGCACAGTTGGTTCGGCTAAAGGCCTCTTTGCAGTCTATGATATTCTCCTGCGCATGTTCAGGGAGTCCATTGCTCCAAGCGCGGGAAACAATGATGCTATTCGTGGTGGATTGGTCAACCTTATGCACCATGCCTTCTTGACCTTCTCTGAGACTGATATGACTGATATGGAGGCTCACAGGGTTGATGTCATGGACTTCATTTTCAATGAGATCCACTATGCTCTCTTCCATCGCAAGGTGCCACCATATGCACCTATATCATGAAGCTCATCAAGGCACGCTATCCTGAGGCGCTCCGAGAAGACTTGGAGCTGGACTGTGAGGATCACAAGGACGTTAACCTCTACAAGAAGTCTGCTCACACTCAGCAGGCCGCTCATGATGTTGGTGGATCTGGACAGGGCCACAGGGATGCTCGCATGCGTCCTCCTACTCCTGGAAAGAAGAAGAAGCGCTCGTGGCTTGCTCGTGCTGTTGAGAAGGTGCTCAGCTTGACTGTTTGCCTCCACAAGGAGAACTACGCAGCCTATGTGGAACGCCGCACCATCTTAGAGAACCAGCATCATATCATGACTGCACTCAAGACTCCCTCTGTGCCACCACTTCCTCCTCCTCGGGTTGCTTACAGGAACTGGAAACAACCGTGATGTTGACTGGGATATTGGTGTTGATGAAGATGAGGACATGGAGACTGCCACCGACAGTGAAGCTGAAGAGGACGACGAGGACACCCAGGCCTAGAGTGTGCTCCATGGGACGTAGCTATCTCTTTTCTCTTTTTGGTGTCTTGATGCCAAAGGGGGAGAAGAATTAGATGATCGTGGGGATTTGCTTGGGAGGGTTTTTTCGTTTGTTCTTCGTTGCCATTTCCGTTTTTCGTGCGTCTTTTTCGAACTTCGTTCTACCGTACTCGTCCTTTATGTTGAACTATTATTATTGGGAGGCATGTCTCCTATATATGCTATCTGTGATGTTTTCATATCATGCATTGTTAGCTTTATTCCCTGCAAATACCCGTGTTGTCATCATTCACCAAAAAGGGGGAGATTGAAAGCTCATGATCCCTCTAATGATTTTGGTGATGATGCTAACACGGATATCTCCTATCTAACAATGAGGTTCAGTCTGTGCAGCTATTGTTCTAGATGATCATCTGTATATCCTTGTCAAAAGATCAAAGAGAAGCTCTCTATTGTGGAAATTCAGCCACCGGATTTTTCAGTATAAAGGGCGGAAATTCCGGGACTTATGGGGCGGATTATCCGGCCATCTCACCGGAATTTTCCGGCCTCCCTTCTGGCTTCCACGAAAACGACTAAGTGTTTGTCTGCCCGCGCACAGAAGCCAGGGCGGAAATTTGCCCCGGAAATTTCCGGGCAAAAAATCCGGCCTTCAAGGACTTAGCAGAATTTGGTCTTCTTCACGTTGCCCGCGCACAGAGATGGGGGCGGAAATTCAGTCCGGAAATTTCCGGGCCCGGACATTTCAATTATCCGCCCCCCGGATATTTCAATATTCCGGGAATCAAAGTCCTTAGGCATTTTTCCATCATAAGTTGATGCCCGCGCACAGAAGGTAGGGCGGAAATTTGCCCCGGAAATTTTCGCAGCAAAAATCCGGCCCTTGGTCCTTAGAAGTTTTTCATCATCGTGTTGGTGCTTGCGCGCAGAGATGGGGGCGGGAGTATTGGGGCGGAAAATTCCGCCCCGGAGATTTCAATTATCCGCCCCCGGAGATTTCAATTATCCGGCCAACTTACGCCGGAATATTCCGGTCTTTAGGCCGGAAATTTCCGGTCCCGCAGGACTACAACGGTCAGAATTTGGAGGAGCCTATAAATAGCTGTCTTCTTCCTCTAGATAAGCAGCTCGTCCATTCCTCTCTCTCCTCCATTGTTGTAGAGCTCAAATCGCCCCGATCTCCCTCCTCCTCCAACCAAACTCGATGCCCTTCAAGGATCTCATGGAGGAGGTCTAGATCTACCTTTCCACCAAGCCAAAACGTGTGTACCCACACCACAACTCTTGGGATCTTGTAATCTCTTGGTTGCTTTGTCATCCAAGGGAAACCCTAGTGCTTGTAGCTTCCACCTTGTAGCAAGAAGCTTCGATTGTTGAGAGCCTCCATCTCACTTGTGGAGTAGCCTCAACCCCTTGTAAAGGTTTGGTCAACGCCTTCAAGTCGACCTCATAGTGGAAACGAGAATCTCCCTCACCGGAGAAGCTCAAGGAGAACAAGGTGTGCACATCCGTGCTATTGAGGAGCGCCTAGGTGGCTCCCCACCTCTCCAACGTAGACGTACTTCTTTTAAGAAGGAACTACGGGAAACATATCCTTGTCTCCGTGTTTTTACTTGTCGTTATCTTGTACCGTTCCTTTATTTCCGCTGCTACTTGCTTCTTATCACCTAGGGTTTTCACTTAGTTGCACATTTAGGTAATCAAGCATCTACTTTCGTAAAAGCCCCATTAAAAGTGAAAAAGGAATAAAATTTGTAGGTCACCTATTCACCCCCCCCCCTCTAGTTGACCATATTGCACTTTCACCCACCACTTCACGAACATCATACGTGGGGCATTTTCATCTCCTGGCACCTCTCACCTGCCCACCCCGTTCCGCCGGTGACGGAATCCCTGGCAGACGTCGTCATTCCGTTGGAGCCCACGATCTTGGCGTGGATGCGTGGGCACCACGGCTGCATCGAAGTCAATTGAGCCGAGCACTGCTAGGGCGTCCCCTGGCAACGATGAGGGGAGCTCGAAGTAGCCGGAGAAGACGAGGATCGATCAGGTTTCTTAGTACGCACTTGCTAGTTGCTACTAATTACGAAACAGGTTTTTTTTAAGGGAAACCCAACCTGTGCATCAGGCTGATGCACACGGCTTTTATTAAAAAGTAATCATCTAAATTTAACTTACAACCAGAGACCACAGACATAGAAACTCAACAGCTCCTAGAGAGAAAACAACTGAGATACATAAAGAACAACGTGATGCCCAACAATCCAACCCCATCAAAATGAGACTATCCGTCACAGAGACGTCTATTAAGCAACCAGACACCCTTACTGAAGATAGCCTGAACGACCGCCATCAGCCGAGTGCATCCACCATCCAAACGAGCACGCTGGTCCTCTGGAAGGAGATGAGACCATAGATGCATCCAATAGCTGGCCTGATGAATAACGTACAAAAAATTCCCAGATTTCTCATTGTTAAAAACAATACCATTTCTATGATTCCAGAGAGCCCAAAGTAAAGCACATACACCTATGCGTACAAGCGCTTTCGATACTTTATCTACCCCACAGAACCAATTGACAAACAAATTTGGAACATTAGAAGGAGGTGAAATGCTAAAAGTAAAATGCACCAACCTCCAAATCTTTTTAACGAAATCACAAGAGATAAATAAATGATAAATAAATGATTAACCGTCTGAGGATCTCCACAGAACTCACATTTTTTACAACCGTCTCAATTCCTTCTAGCCAGATTATTTTTAGTCAGCGATTCTTACCTAGATAGAAACCACATAAAAATCTTTATCTTCAAAGGAACTTTTAATTTCCACACATATTTGTTAATGAATTTAACGTCTTCATTCATGATATCCGCATAAAATGATTTTACAGTATAAATCCCTGAATTGGTGAGAGTCCAACTACAACCATCCTGATTGTAAGATAAAGAGACACCCATTAATCTTTCCATGAGATGCAACCATCTTTCCCATTTATCCCCAATGAGAGCACATCTAAAATGCAAATTAGGGGGTAATTGACCAAGCACATTGGACACTAGAATATTCTTATTACTCACAATTGAGTATAACGAAGGATACTGGGAAGCAAGAGGTTTTTCCCCTAGCCAACAATCCTCCCAAAATTACGAAACAGTTGTACCACTACGAAATAGTTGGACCACTACGCCGTCGGCATTCTCCGTGATGCATGTCATCTTTTGCCCGGAGCCGAGGTATAGATCCAAGTTGAACTTGCCCATGAAGTGTTTCCTCGTCTGGTCCGCCCTGACATGTCCGCTGCTTCCGACATAGCAAGGGGTAGTCGTCTCCTCTGGCGTCGGCTCCGTCGGCAACTTGGCACGCATGTCGCGCCTCGTCTAGCTTGGCCGATCGGATCCCCTGGTGCATATGTGTGTATTACCGTCCAGGAGACCGCGTAACGGCCAACAAGATCTTCTCGACCATAGAGTGCCCGCTGACGTATGCTTCGACATACAGCCAACCGATGTCAATAGCCAGCTAGCTAGGGTTCTGAAGCTCAATCTCAAGGACACAAAGGGACGAATGACGTATGCGTCGACATACGGCTGACCGATGTCAATAGCCAGCTAGCTAGGGTCCTGAAGCTCAATCTCAAGAACACAAAGGAACATTTTGCTTTATGTGTGCCCTGGCTTCGACAAATCGCTAGCTCCGCCACTGAAGAAGCGATGCACATAGATTGTCCGATCACGCCTCCTGTGGTATTGGCAGCCGGTCTGCAATGGTCCTGACGTTGACATGTTCGATCAGGTTTCCTTCCCAGTAAAGAGTTAGTTTTTTGGGCTTGTCTATACTTCAGGCGACTGAGAATTTGATAGGTCTCAGTCGATGATTGTATGCCTCGTTCGTGTTCCTGTGTCCGTCTCATGTCTTGTTATTTTCATTGGGGGATACATCCAGCGCTTTTTGTTATGGACCACCTTACAATTGGGCCTATAAACTGAACAACTCTCTCGGTATCACAAGCCTCGTACTAATCAGGTAAAGAGATTCCCTCAAAAAAAATCCATTGAGTGTGTATATATCACAGAGATGTTCTAAAAAAAATTGCATACCGATTGGCGGCAACAACAGCTTCTACTTATGTATAGCTAACAAATTTGTGTGCATGTACGCAATTTATAGATGAACACGAAGAGTTAAATAAAAAAATATACATTTAAAAAGTATAGTTTAAACAAATATAAAGTATAGTAGGTGCACTTTTCTCGCTGTGGTAGTTTTTTTCTAAAAACAATATAATTATAGTGTGGGGAAATGTGCGATCTATTAATAAAGTGTAGTTGCACTTTTCTCGACCGAGATTCTCATAAGTCTTAGTGGTACGCAATCGATGTTTCACAATTCTCATCGCTAACTAAGAGATCATTTATATTTTTCTTGTTGGGCTTCACCTTGGGTCTAGGTAAGATATATATTGTTTTTTTCTTTTTTATTTGAAAAAATCGGCTCAGTACTAGAATAGTACAGTAGCATAGTTTACCAACTGCATGCAAATATATGGTCGTATTTGAAAGTAAAGTATAGACACCTAGAGGGGGGGTGAATAGGTGCTACGACCAATTTTATTTTTTCTTAAAGTTTAGGCTTGACAAAAAGGTAAATTGTCTAGATAGTGCAACTAGTGGTGAATTTACCTATATGACAAGGCAATCAATTAATGCAACAAGTACGAGTAAGTAAAGGGAGGGAGGAACGAGGTAACCGATGGAAGCACACGGAGACACGATGTATTTCCGAGTTCCTCCTTTTTAGGGGAGTACGTCTCGTTGGAGAGGTGTGAGCTCGCCACAAAGGCCTACTCAACGCCACTAAGGCCTCACCCTATTCTCCGATGAACTCCGCCACAAAGGCCTAGTTCACCTTCCACTATTGAGCCCCTTTGAGGCGGGGATCGAGTCCTTTACAAACAACTTGGGGGCACACAACCACAACTAAATTGGGGGCTCCCAACTCTTCTTGAATCACCAACAAGTATCAAGATGCCTAGGTTCTCCACAAGCGGAAACCCTAGGCTAGATCCCTCAAGCTAGAGAGGGGGAAATGAAGAACGGCTCGGTGAAGATGTAGATCGGGGCCTTCTCCTTCAATCCTCCAAAGGTCTTCAAGATTGGGTGGAGGGATTGGGAGTAATGAGAGATTTGGTGAGTTCTTAAATGCTCATAAATGCTAAGGGGAAGAACTAGATCTTGAGGAAGGGGAGGAGGGGTATTTATAGCCCCTCCTCACAACTAGTCGTTGCACAGGAAAAAGGGGACCGGAATATCCGGTTCAAGTATGAACCGGAATATCCGGTCAGTTTGCTCCACGCAGTCCTGCAGATCTGAACCGGATTATCCGGCTGCTCCGGAATAATCCGGTTCAAATAATCCGGTTCACTCCAGTACCTCCAAACTTCCAGTCCTTAGCAGTTTTGCGTAGCACCCGGAATACCCGGTCCAGGATGAATAATCCGGACCAAATAATCCGGTTGACTCCAGTATGCGAAACTTTCAGTCCTTAGACATTTTCGCGCAACTTCATGAACAACCGGAATATCCGGTCCGGGATGAATAATCCGGACCAAATAATCCGGTTGACTCCAGTATGCGAAACTTCCAGTCCTTAGTCATTTTTGCGCAACTTCATGAGCAACCGGAATATCCGGTCCGGGATGAATAATCCGGACCAAATAATCCGGTTGACTCCAGTACGCAAACCTTCCAGTCCTTAGCCATTTTTGCGCTCCTTCATCAGCAACCGGAATATTCGGTCCTATATGAAATATCCGGTCCGAATAATCCGGTTGGGTTCTGTCCCAAAACTCTCAGGCCAATCTTCACCGACTTTTCGGTGATCGACGCCGATGTTAAGTATAACACCTGCACGCTAAACACCTCGATAAATAATGTACTTAGTATTGTTAACTAACACACAAAACACTGGGAAAACGAAATGCACTTTCAATCTTCCCCTTTTTGGTGTTAGATGACAATACTAAGATTTGCAATAAAACCTTGACAAGAACATGTTTGAAACATGATGGAAACTTCTCCCCCTATCTCTATGCATATCTTTTGTTTGCCTCAAATGCAAATAGATGCAATGATGTATGGGGAGAAATTTCCAACAAGTAGCAAACATGTCAATGAACCAATATCACCAATATGTTGAGAGTAAGATAGAAGTATATACCTTGTGCGAACATAATATATCCAAGAATAACCACGCACAACAATAGATAATATCCTCAACATATAAGATAGATAACCATAAAGCCACTAACATAGATAATTCATGATAAAATCCAGATAACCAACATAGTCTCACACACAATAGCACACATAGTTTTAACGAGACAATAAACGACATAAGTTCACGAAAACGAAGATACTAAAATGGACACAAGCTCTCAAAGAATGATAAAAGCAAATGCTTGTGCCCGAACCCATGCAAATCCCGTAGTCTAATAGCTACTTCTCCCCCTTTGGCATCGAGACACCAAAATGGAGGGAAATAGCTAATCTAACGTCCCAGACACGGTCTAAGCATCAGAGTGCTCAGAAGACTCGCCAGCAGACTCCTCGGACCCTCCCTCAGCCTCGTGCTCAGCATCAGACGCCTCATCCTCATCCTCTCTCATCACCAGCTCCAGAAGTAGTAGCCTGAGTAGAACGGAGAGCCGCCTCAATGCTCTCCCAGGGAGTGCTATCCTCAGCAGACCAAGCAGAGTAAGACTGAGCAGTGAGAGGAGCAGGTACATCACCAGTAGCACCACTCACGTGGTGCAGAATCTGACTCTGTGCGCTAGCCATGGCAGTGTCTCGGCGATAAGCCCTGTACTGCTCCTTGTGGATGTCCACCTTCATGCAGAGCACATTACGCTGGAACCAGGAGAGCTTCCTGACGTGGCGCAAAGTGCTAACATCAGGAATGGGCGCAGAGTGAGAACCAGTAGAGGTACCTCCCATAGAGGAACCACCCTCAAAAGAAGCATCCTGAGAAGCAGCAGTAGTCTTCTTATTCCTCTTGATATACAGCCTTTTGACCTTGTGCTCAACCATGGGTAACTCTGTGTACTCCTTCCGCATCTCATGCTTGATGAGCATCATGATATATGGAGCATAGGGAATGGTGTAGCCACCAATCATAGCAGCGTATAGCTCGTGATAGATGATGTGTCCATCACATCCACAGTATAGGAGACAGACGAGTCCTCTTCCTCCATGCACTCCTTAGCCAGTATCAGAAGGTTGCATAAAGGAGTGGTGAGAGCATCATTGTTACCTCCACTTGGCACAAGGAAGGATCTGAAGATGCGAACTAGCTGATCATAGAGGGGAAGAAGTCCCTCAAGGCCCCCAATAGTGAATCCAGGAGCATACAACTCAGCCATGGCCACCTCCCTCCTAGGCCTATCAACCTCATGGACACGGCGACCAAGAGGAGGGTGAGCGCTGTAAGAGTATCCAAGAGGACGTCCAAACCTCTCGAAGGAAGCCTCACAAGCTGTGGTCTCAGACATCCACTTGAGACGGCACACAATATCATTAGTACTGAACACCAGAGTGGACATAAACTGCATCACAAGCTGGGTGTTGTAGTTGCACTGGGTCTCCATGAGCTTCGCCAGTCCAAACCGCTCAACAATACTAGCTGCATCAGCAAACTACTCTTTAGCCTTGAGGGCAGCAAAGTCAAAGGGCTGCATCACACGGATAGGGTGACGGTAGTCACAATAGATATCAGCATAGATGTAAGACTGCTCCAGATTCCAGAACCGAGGATCAATATTTGCAATACGAGGATCGAGGTAGACATCCTTCTGCCTGAGCACATTGAACTCCGGAACAGGAATGTCGGTCTTATAGTTGAGCCGAGCCTTCCTCTTGTTCTTGACAGAAACCTGCTTGGGACGCTTAGGAAGGCACCTCTCAGAACCACCACCTGTGAAACATGATAATAGAGGGATAGTACAAGATGAGTACACTCGTGTCAAGCAACGGAAACAAACATGCATAAAAACAATAGAGGAGATTCCATGGAACAATCTAGGTAGAAATCTGGGAAAGATTAATTTTGGGCTATCCTCAAACAGTACTGGACATGGCCGGATATTCCGGTTCAAAACTGAACCGGATATTCCGGTTCAGTCGTGGACCGGATATTCCGGTAGTTGCGGAACAGCACAAAATTAATCTAGATCTTAGACTTCAAAACTAGATCGTACACAAGTGAATCTAATCTATCGAATCTAGCATGCAAAGGGACCTCTAGGGAACAAGTTCTACCAAGCATTGCCAACAAAAACGCAAATCCACGGATTGGTAGGGTTATAGCACCAAGATTCAAAAGGATTGAACTTTACCGGAATCCATGGAGGAAGATGCTTGGGTGGCAACGTTCCTAAGGACGAGGGGAACGAGATTCGGGCCAAAGCTTCAAGATCCCGCGGAAGAAACGGCCCGGGAGGCCGAGAATCAAAGAGGCGGCGTTTTGGGGTGGAGAGGAACCGATGGGGAAAAAGGCAAGAACTGCCTCCTCCCCGTCGGGTTCCAGTTTGTATGATTTTCGCCGAACCGGATATTCCGGTTCATACTTGAACCGGATATTCCGGTACACCCGGATATTCCGGTCCAAAACTGGACCGGAAATTCCGGCTGCCTTCTGATCCGAAATTTCCTCGTTTCAAAGGACGACACAAGTGCTAGAAAAGGATGGCTTTTTGATAGAATGGCTTAGGATAGAACATCAACCTGAAAACTAGTACTTATCCCTCTCAAAAGCAAGAATGAAAACAACAAAAAGACCAATTGAGTGGGATTTTCCTAGGACGAAACACTTAGAAGGGAAAACACATGAAATGCAATGAAATGTCAAATAAACCCAACTAAGATACAACTCTTCGAGACGAAGAGGTTGGTGGCCTAGGCCACCATGTAAGAGATTATGGTATGCAACCGCGAAGATATATCTTGGGGGCATTGCCAATACTCAACATTGAAGCTCACAATTCAACATTAGAAAAAAAGAGATCTCAATGAATTTTTGCTATGGGCATAATGGGGGGAGGGAGAACCCAATGTGTTAGGATAACACTCCCCCTATGTCCATGCCTACACCTAAGCTAAAACACGTTTCATCTATAGGGGTGTGTGCAAGATCCTCAAGTCAAACTCCTAGAATCAATCACATTTAGTTCATTCCTCAAGAATAAGAATCTTGCATCATCAAGTGGCTTCGTGAAAATGTCCGCAAGATTGTCCTTGGTGGGCACATAAGATAGTGCAATGTCTCCTCTTGCCACGTGATCACGGATGAAGTGGTGGCGGATCTCAATGTGTTTGGTCCTTGTATGTTGCACCGGATTGTATGCAATTTTGATGGCACTTTCATTGTCACACAAAAGAGGCACCTTATCCAAATGAACTCCATACTCCTTGAGAGTTTGCCTCATCCATAACAATTGAGTGCATGCACTTGCGGCGGCAACATACTCGGCTTCGGCGGTGGAAAGAGATATGCAATTTTCCTTCTTTGAGGACCAACTTACAAGGGACCTACCAAGAAATTGGCAAGCCCCGGAAGTTGACTTCCTATCATCTTGATCACCCGCCCAATCGGAATCCGTATATCCATTGAGAGAAAATTGTGCCCCCTTTGGGTACCACAAACCAAATCTTGAGGTATGAACCAAATAACGAAAGATCCTATGGACCGCCATCAAATGGCAATCCTTAGGAGCCGCTTGATACCTTGCACACACACCTACACTCAAAACGATATCGGGCCTAGATGCACAAAGATAGAGCAAAGAACCAATCATAGAACGATAAAGCTTTTGGTCCACATCCTTACTCCCTTTTGGATTACGAGAGAGATGACACTTGACTTGCATAGGAGATGTCTTGATCTTAGCATCTTGGAAGTTAAACCTCTTGATCATATCTTGGGTATACTTGGCTTGAGAAATGAAAGTCCCACGAGCCAATTGCTTGATCTCAAAGCCAATGAAGAATTTAAGCTCACCCATCATAGACATCTCGAACCTGTCAGTCATAAGCTTAGAGAACTCATTATTGAAAGCTTGGTTAGTTGAGCCAAAGATGATATCGTCCACATATAGTTGGCATATGAAAAGCTCTCCCTTTACTCTCTTGGTGAAGAGAGTGGGGTCAATCTTCCCAACTTCGAAACCACGATCATCTAACAACTCCCTAAGGTGCTCATACCAAGCACGAGGTGCTTGTTTGAGACCATAGAGAGCCTTGTCAAGTTTGTAAACGTGGTTAGGAAAGTTGAGATTCTCGAACCCCGGAGGTTGCTTAACATATACCTCCTCTTTTAGTGGAACATTCAAGAAAGCACTTTTCACATCCATTTGTTGCAATTTGAAATTATGTGAGGATGCATAAGCAAGGAGGATACAGATGGACTCAAGGCGAGCCACGGGCGCGTAGGTTTCATCAAAGTCAGTGCCTTCAACTTGGGTGTAACCTTGAGCAACCAATCTTGCCTTGTTCCTAATGACAATGCCATTCTCATCTTGCTTGTTCTTGAAAATCCACTTGGTGCCAATAACATTGTGGCAATCCTTGGGCTTCTCAACCAATCTCCAAACTTTGTTGCGCTCAACGTTATTGAGCTCATCATGCATAGCTTCAACCCAATCGGAGTCCTCAAGAGCTTCATACACTTTCTTAGGCTCCACCATAGAGATATGAGCTTGATGCTCACAAAAATGAGCCAATTGCCTTCTTGTAGATCTTCTAGTTTGAACATCCTCCAAGACCTTGTCATCTTGGGCATCAATTTTCTTCAAAGCTCTTCTTATCCTTTTGATGCGACGGGCTTCGATCTCCTCATTATTTCGAGGAGGGATCACTTGATCATCTTGATCATT
Organism: Alopecurus myosuroides; assembly: GCA_028641055.1. Lineage (NCBI taxonomy): Eukaryota > Viridiplantae > Streptophyta > Magnoliopsida > Poales > Poaceae > Alopecurus > Alopecurus myosuroides. Next base: position 25,581 of record JAPCYS010001370.1, read on the forward strand.
TGGGTCCCCATCTTGACCAACTTGACCTTGATGATCATCATCATCATCAATATCTTCAACACTAGCTTCAACTTGAGGAGAGGATGAAGAGGATGGTTGATCTTGGTCTTGATCTTGACTCACATTAGTGAGAGGAGTGGGTACGACTTGCGGAGTCACTTGATCAATGAGAGGAGGGTCTTGAATATGTTCTTGGTTAGGTGTTATAGTTGGCTCCTTGGCTTGATCTTCTAATGTAGAGGAGGGCTCCACTTGAGTAGAGCATAGTCCTTCTCGAGTCGCCATAAGGTGTCCCTCGATGGGGCGGAAGAATCCCACACCCATCCTTCCTATGGCTTCTTGAGGCATTTCAACATCTACATTTGAAACATGAAATTGCGCCACTTGGGAGCCGTCATTTTCCTCGAAAACCACACTACAAGATTCTATGACAATCCGTGAGGCTTTGTCATAGACTCTATAAGTGTGGGATTCGGCACCGTAACCAACAAAAATACCCTCAATAGTTTTGGATTGAAATTTCGACAACCTAATACCCTTGATCAAATAGAAGCACTTACAACCGAATACACGGAAGTAGGATACGTTGGGCTTGTTGCCGGTGAGGATCTCATATGGGGTCTTGCCCAAGCCTTTGCGGATGTAGAGGCGGTTGGAGGAGTGGCATGCGGTGGATATGGCCTCGGCCCATAAATATTGGGGAGAAGAGTACTCCGCCAACATGGTCCTTGCCATATCCAAGAGAGTGCGATTCTTCCTTTCGGCAACACCATTTTGTTGAGGAGTGTAAGTGGCGGAGTATTGGTGACGAATGCCTTCTTCACTAAGAAATTCATTCAATGTATAGTTCTGGAACTCCGAGCCATTATCACTCCTAATAGCCATGATTTGCACATTGTGTTGACGTTGCACTTTGTTGGAGAAGTCGATGATGGTTTGTTGAGTCTCACTCTTGCACTTGAATAAATAAACCCAAGTGTATCTTGAATAATCATCGACAATCACCAAGCAATACTTCTTGCCGCCAAGACTTGCCTCGGGCACGGCACCACAGAGATCAACATGGAGAAGCTCCAAGATCCTCTTTGATGAGATAATAGTCTTGGCCTTGTGCACAATGTCATGCATCTTCCTTCAACACACGACCTACAAACGCGATCCTTTGCAAAGGAAACATTTTCTTTTAGTCCAACAATAAGGCCACCTTTGTGAAGACTTTGCAAAGTTCTCATGTTGACATGGGATAGGCGGCGATGCCACAACCATCCCAAGTCCGCCTTCTCGAAAAGACACATTGCTTGAGTGTTGGTGGACTTCGAAAAATCCACCACAAACAACTCATTTTCAACATGTCCCACGTGAGCGACGTCAAGAGTCTTGCTCCTCACAAGGACCACAATATCACCATCGAAAAAGACGGAAAAACCCATCTTTCCAAGAGAGCGGACGGAAAGTAAATTGTAACCAAGGGATTCGACAAGCATGACGTTCACGATAGTTATATCGGGAGCCACCACAACCTTGCCGAATCCGGATACCTTAGACTTGGACGAGTCCCCATAAGTGACGGTTGCTTGAATGTCATTTGGTCGCAACTCCGTCACTAGTTCTTTGCTTCCGGTCATATGATTAGTGCACCCACTATCGAGAATCCATTTAGTCCCACTGGAAGCATAGCCCTGCAAGAGATCATTGACTAGTGTTAGGACCCGAGATGGGTCCCTTCATGTTAGCAACAAGGGTCTTTGGGACCCAAATAGTATAGTCAATGAAACCCTCAATAGGACCAACATATTTGGCTTGCACAACACCATAATAATCAACATATAAGAAATGGTGTGGATTGTTAGTTCCCGCGGAGGTGCTACGAGTAGTGGTGTCCCTCATGACATTACTACTCGAGGCAACATTGTTTGCTTGTGCGGGTGTGCTACGAGTAGTGTTGTCCCTAATGACATTACTACCCGAAGCACCCTTTTGGTTCTTCTTCTTGTTCTTCTTCTTGGCTATATAGCCAAGTCCTTGCTTACCCACTTGTTGCCTTGGAGCACTCAATTGTGGCCTAGCAATGACCACATTAGGGCCTGGGGCAACCACTTGTGGGGTGGATAATACAACCTTCTCAACTTGAGAGCTTTTGCCCTTGAGCCTTGCTAGCTCATCCTTCAACCTATCATTTTCCTAAAAAATATTTGCATGATCACAAGAAGAAGTAGAGGTGCTAGGATGGTTAGATTGAGTTAGTTGAGTTTGAAGTTGTTCATGCAACTCTTTGAGGGATGAGTGTTGGCTTTCCAACGCTTTGTGAGCATTGGTTAGCTTCTCAAACTCCTCGGTTAGTTTACCATGACCAACCCCAAACTCGACTTTATCCTTTTTCGCCTTTTTATATTTAGAAATAGCAAGATCACGTTCCTTAATGATTTTAGAGACAAGTTCATTATGGGTTGATTCAATAGATTCAAGTTCATCCTCTAGAGAAACTCTACCATCATGCTCTTCTTCAAGAGTCATTGAGAGGGATGCAATTTTATCCGCATCCCTTCTCTCAATCTCACCTTTCTTCTCAAGGGCCTCTTGGGCCTCTCCCAATTGCCTCATGAGATGCTCAAAGTACTTCTTGGTCTCCCCTTGCATGTTAGACATAAAACGGTCCAAAGAGGCTCTTTCCTCTTCTTCTCTAAGACTAGCAATATGTTCTAGTTCACTAGGGGTCTTAGAGTTAGGAGAAGATGATACCTCCGTGGCCTTAGCCATGAAGCACTTGGCATTGCGTTGAGGAAGATTTTCATTGGGGGATTCAAAGAGGGATGACGAAGATGGAGTGGAAGCAATAGCTAGAGCGGCCACTTCACTTGTTTTTTCTTCTTCTTCATCACTCCCGGAATCATACTCCTCTTGAGTCAAGAGCACAAACTTGGTGGGGGACTTCTTGTTGAAAGGTTTCTTCTTGAAGTGAGGTTTCTTGTATTCAACCTTGGACTTGTCCTTGCGAATGAGCTTGCCACTATGGTGTTCTCTATTCTCGTAAGGGCACTCTGTGATGAAGTGATGCTTGTCTTGGCAATTGAAGCAAGACCTCACCTTTTGAGCCCCATCATTTCCATAACGAGACTTGGTCTTCTCCTCAACAAATTTCTTGCCCTTGGGAGGATTGCTCCAAAACTTTTGCACGGTGAGGGCAATGAGATCTTTTAGGACGGGATCATAGTCTTGTTCCTTCAAGGGAGGCAATGCCTCTTCTCCATCTTCTTCATTCTCAACCTCTCTTGACAAGACCTTGGCCTTCAAAGCAACGGATGCTCCTTGATGCATTCCAATGGCTCTAGCACGGTTGTCAAGAGCATTCATGGTTTGCACTTTGTAGGAGCACAATTCTTGCATCACTTGAGTTGAGGTCATGGAGGAGAAATCATGTCTTCCTTGAATGCTCTTCAAATCCATGCCCTCAAACGGCATCACGGCAATCATGTACTTCCTCTTGATCCAAGCATCATCAATATATGTTGCACCAGCACTAGAGAAGGCGGTGGAAAGAGTTTTGAGTCTTCGATACATGTCAACATGATCTTCTCCATCACGCATGAAGAACCCTTCGGCCTCATTGGTCAAGGCATCATATCGATTTCTTTGCATGCTCTCATTCCCAACATGATGACAAGAGCATCCATGTTTCTTTGGCGGTGGAGAAGTGTTGAAGATGCGGCATGTGGTTGGGGCCCACGGCTTGAGGATGGACAAGGCGGTGTAGTTGAGTTGGCAATCTACGACCTCTCTTATTGTGAGATTCTTGGGATCAAATGGCTTGTATCCGTCCCGAGTGATTCTCCAAAGATCTATACAAGAAGAGTTCAAGAGAGTCTCCATGTAGTATTGCCATTCACGAAAAGAATATGCATCAATTTTAGGTGGATCTCCTCTAGGGATTATATGGGGAAAAGGGATGGGGGGATCGGGTGAATATCGGCCTTCAACGTGATATTCTTCCTTATCACCCGCATCCTTCTTAGCGGATTGTTCGGCGGAAGCAGTTTTAAGTGGTTCACCATCAACCCCTTTCTTGGCACCCTCCGGTCCTTCCGGAAGGGATGAGTCGACCACCTCCGGTCCTTTGGCTTTGAGGAGTGTCGTCATGAGTTGACGCAATTCCTCAAATTTAGTGTCTATGGATGAGGTCAATGATTCTCTCAAAGCATTGAGATCATCCATGGACACATTGCCATCGGACGGAGCGTCAACCAACTCATCTCCCATACTTAAACTCTTAGGCGGTTATGCCCGATAGAAGAGCCGAGGCTCTGATACCAATTGAAAGTAAAGTATAGGCACCTAGAGGGGGGTGAATAGGTGCTACGACTAATTTTAATTTTTCTTAAAGTTTAGGCTTGACAAGAAGGTAAATTCTCTAGATAGTGCAACTAGTGGTGAATTTACCTATATGACAAGGCAAGCAATTAATGCAACAAGTACGAGTAAGTAAAGGGAGGGAGGAACGAGGTAACCGATGGAAGCACACGGAGACACGATGTATTTTCGAGTTCCTCCTTTTTAGGGGAGTACGTCTCGTTGGAGGGGTGTGAGCTCGCCACAAAGGCCTACTCAACGCCACTAAGACCTCGCCCTATTCTCCGATGAACTCCGCCACAAAGGCCTAGTTCACCTTCCACTATTGAACCCCTTTGAGGCGGGGATCGAGTCCTTTACAAACAACTTGGGGCACACACCCACAACTAAATTGGGGGCTCCCAACTCTTTTCACCCACAGTATCACTACTATCACAAGCGGAAACCCTAGGCTAGATCCCTCAAGCTAGGGGCGAAATGAAGAAGCTGAAGATGTTCGATGTAGATCGGGGCCTTCTCCTTCAGTCCTCCAAAGATCTTCAAGATTGGGTGGAGGGATTGGGAGTAATGAGAGATGTGGTGAGTTCTTAAATGCTCATAGGGGAAGAACTAGATCTTGAGGAAGAGGAGGAGGGGTATTTATAGCCCCTCCTCACAACTAGTTGTTGCACAGGAAAAAGGGGACCGGAATATCCGGTTCAAGTATGAACCGGAATATCCGGTCAGCTTGCTCCACGCAGTCCTGCAGATCTGAACTGGATTATCCGGCTGCTCCGGAATAATCCGGTTCACTCCAGTACCTCCAAACTTCCAGTCCTTAGCAGTTTTGCGTAGCACCTGGAATATCCGGTCCAGGATGAATAATCCGGACCAAATAATCCGGTTGACTCCAGTATGCGAAACTTCCAGTCCTTAGCCATTTTCGCGCAACTTCATGAACAACCGGAATATCCGGTCCGAGATGAATAATCCGGACCAAATAATCCAGTTGACTCCAGTATGCGAAACTTCCACTCCTTAGTCATTTTTGCGCAACTTCATGAGCAACCGGAATATCCGGTCCGGGATGAATAATCCGGACCAAATAATCCGGTTGACTCCACTACGCAAATCTTCCAGTACTTAGCCATTTTCGCGCTCCTTCATCAGCAACCGGAATATCCGGTCCTATATGAAATATCCGGTCCGAATAATCCGGTTGGGTTCTGTCCCAAAACTCTCAGGCCAATCTTCACCGACTTTTCGGTGATCGATGCCGATGTTAAGTATAACACCTGCACGCTAAACACCTCGATAAATAATGTACTTAGTATTGTTAACTAACACACAAAACACTGGGAAAACGAAATGCACTTTCAGTATTCGATGGGACACAATACAAATGGATTGAAATCAAGTAATATGCTTAAAAATGAAAAGTAAAATGTGCTAGTTGCACTTTTCTCATTGAAACATGGGTGTACTTTTCAAAAGGAAAAAAGCAAAACAAACCAGAAATGTACAACCCGGTCCTAATTGCACTTGGAATGGTGCAACTAGTACCTAATTACACATATTCCATTGGAAATGTGCAACTAATTCCTAGTCGCACATTTCCGAGTGGAATGTGCAACTAGAACCAAGTTGTAAATTTTCATGGTGGTATAGTGCAACTAGGTCCAACTAGCACATTTCCGGACGAAAATGTGCAACTTATACCTTTTTGCACATATCCGAGTGAAAAGATGCAACTAGGTACTAGTTGCAACTTGGGACTAGTTGCACATATCCAAATTTGAAAGGTGCAACTAGTACCTAGTTGCACATATCCTATTGGAAAGATGGAACTAGGATGAAATTGCACATTTTTCAATGAAAAAGTGCAACTAGAACCAAGTTGGACATTTCTGGGGTGGAAAGGTGAAACTTGGACCAAGTTGCACATTTCTAGGCGGAAAGGTGCAACTTGAACTAGTTGCGGATATTTGAGTGGAAATGTGCAACTTGGACTTAGTTGCACATATCCGAGTGTACCTAGTTGACCAAGCTACACATTTCCAAGAGGAAAGGTTGAACTTTGATCTAGTTGCATATTTTCCGAGAAATGTTCAAATTGGACCTAGTTGCACATGTTTCGTCAGAAAAGTGCAACTTGTATCGGAAACCAAAATGCAACTCTTATCAAAACCCGGTTTCCACTTGCACGTTTCTTGAGAAAATGACTGATATAAGAAAAAAGGGTTAGAGTTGCACATTTCGAGAGAAAACTGCATTTTTTCTTAAAACTTGGCTGATACCTACACGTTTCTTAAGAATGGTGCAACTTGTATCGAAACCAATAGGAGTAAATCATTTCTTTTAAAAAATGTGCAAATCCTGTCGAAACTCGATCCATGTTTTTAATTTTAATGTATATTTATTGAGAATTGTGCAACTCGTTTCGGAAATCGATCTCTAATTGCACTTTTCTTGTCGAATAAAAATCCGGCTAGGTTGTGCATTTCTAAAAAAAAGTTCAACACGTTTCGAGAAATTTCGGTTCCTAGTTGCCACTTTCTTAACAAAAAATTGCAATTCATATATAACGAGCGAAAAAAATATGAAAAAGTACATATAGAACATAGTAGCTATTTTACTCGACAAATTAGTTACACACTTCCAAGTATGAAACTATTAAATTGAAAAGAAATAAAAAAAATGAAATGAAGACAACTAAAAAGAAGAAAAAATTAATAAGAAATAATTTGTCATATAAAAGCGGACACGTTACACATTTTAGATAGGGACCATAGCAAAGACTTTATATGCATTTTTTAAAATATAACTTGTGTGTAATTTAGAGTACAAATAAAGTACGGCAATATGAAAAAAAATCCGGGCCGCATACACAAGACACAGTTGAGTGTCCTAGCCCAGTCCGCATACACAGTAGATCTAAACGCTATTCACAGCTGCCCAGCTACAGCGGCCGCCGCCGGTCCCTGCCTCCTCCTCCGTTGGCCACTCCGGCGACGCGAGGAGGTGGGGACCATGGCGCCTCGGCGCCAGTCTGTAGTTAGGGTTTGCCTAGTGTTTTTCTTGGGCGTCGTTGGGGTGATGGGAGCGGCGCCCGGGCAAATAAATCTGCTTCAACTCCACTCCCATACCGGCGGCGACCTTCACGGCGGCGTCTCGGAGTTGATGGCAACGTGTGCTGCTTGGTCCTTCAGATCGGTGGCTTGGTCTTCTCGTCGTTCTTCAGATCTGGCGAGATCAGTTTCTTCGTGTGTCGCTGGCGTTCGTGGTTATTCGCTACGGCGCTGGCGGCCGGGGCAAGGTGGTTCTTTTGGAGCGAGGATGCTGGTCCGGAGGTGGTGTATTTGTCGTTCCTCTCCGACTTCGTCGATGGGAGGCGACAAATTTTGGTCCAAAAAAGCACGGGGACGTCCCCCGGTCGACGTGCCACATCGACATGTGCCTTGCTGCATGCAGCGGGTCTGTTCATCGACTCACAAAGCCTCGTTGGCGATGGTGCTTTCTCGGATCTCGCAATGGTGGAGGCTCGACGTCTCTTCCAGTGTTCGTCTTGGTGGCGCTGGAATTGGACGGCGGCCGCTTGCTGCGGTGGTTGCAAGAAACCCTAGGGATCGTTTTGTATTTCTCGATCTTCTAGATTTTCATATGCAAGTTCAGGATAATCATCTTATGCCGGTTTGTCTTTTAGTTTCCACGTGTGTTGCTTACTGTAACTTGATTTTTGATTAATGAAATATGTGGTTGCTCTCAAAAAAAAAAACGCTATTCACAGCCTGAGGTTGCTCCATGATAGATCGAATTAAGCCTAGACATGTATCCAACCACATCTCCAGCCTTCCTACGCCCCCGCACGCAGATTTCCATCGCCGCCAGCCCAGGCTCCACCTTGCGGGCGTCGAGGCCAGTCTCCGTCGTCGGCGCCTTGGGCTCCATCGAGTACAGGAACCCAATCTCACTCCCATACCCGACAGAGTTGAAGGGGCCGCCGCCACCCGGACGCCGTAGACCTAGTTGAGGAATACGAACCTTGCCGCCGACTGCTGATGCTGATGCTGGTGGCAGTGAAGGTGGGCTGGTGCCCTGCTCCTGGAGGCAGTCCGACATGGCGGCCCCTCCGCCCCGCCTCCACCACAATCCATCGGGGACAAGTCCCCCATGGCATTGCACTCCCGCACGCCGCGGCGTCCCTCCTCATCGAGAAGAGATCCTCCAAGAACGCCTGCTCATCCAGCTCTATTTCTCCTTACTCTCCTTCTTTCTTGGATTAATTGTTGCCGAGCCCCCATCTCCAACCTGCAAGGTCGGTTCATTATCATGTAATTGCTCCTGGAGGCAGTCCGACATGGCGGCCCCTCCGCCCCGCCTCCACCACAATCCATCGGGGACAAGTCCCCCATGGCATTGCACTCCTGCACGCCGCGGCGCCCCTCCTCATCGAGAAGAGATCCTCCAAGAACGCCTGCTCATCCAGCTCTATTTCTCCTTACTCTCCTTCTTTCTTGGATTAATTGTTGCCGAGCCCCCATCTCCAACCTGCAAGGTCGGTTCATTATCATGTAATTGCTGCGCACATTTTTCCTTTCAGGCAGGACTACCACTAATCTTTAGCTGGCCGATACTTCTCTTTACTTCGGGTGATTACTTCTCAAGATTAGTTAATCATTAAGCTTCTCCAACTGTTATATTATATATTGTGTCATATATACAAAAAGGATGATAGCTTTATGTAATGTTTGTGCAAAAGTTTTTTCTAGATTGAGAATTATCTGGTCATCTTTGACCATGTTCTTGCATAAACATAGGTTCAATATTTAGACTCATCGTATTGGACGGTGAGGATTTTTTTTCCAGTACATCTGTAGTTCTTTATGTTGGGAAACCAATTGATCAAGATCACTTGATATTTAGTCTGAAGTAAGCTGAGCTATTTCTTCAGAGTCACTTGATGTTTAGTCTGTTAGTACTGAGAACATTCAGGATTTTTTTAGGGTACAAGTTTTCTGCAAGATTGCTTATATTATCGAGCTTTGAGAGTATCAATTCTTACCTGGTGCCATAGTTAAATAATGTACAACATCCTCTATGTTATTTTAAATTGTGAGGAACATATATAATTAGCTAGACAGATTATTATTCTGAGCAGCACATGGTAAACTGAAGCACACTGCTCAATATAGTTTCAAAGTGGAATTTGTCCCCTTTCAAAAATTTCACATTCAGACATTCAAATTTATTACATCTTACTTTTTTTTGCATTGCTCATAATGCAGTGCTAGGTATTGGAACACGAAAATATTTCATGGTAAATAAAATAAAATATATGTTTATAGTTTCTACAATTTGTAAACTATAGCAAACCCTACTCAATGTGTCGTCGACATTCTCTATGTTAATAACATCAGATAAGATGTGTTGTTGTGTGTTGTGTCATGCTAAGGCAATTTGCCTATCACTCTTAAACTGATTTAGATGTTTTTGACTTCATCGGGTCTACGATTCTGGTCACATGGTACAATGGATCAACCGAAGGCTGCTGCTCACCTTGTGTAGCTTGTTTATTGCCTTCTGCCAATGAGAGACACATGGATGCTCTCTTATGAAGAACAAAAGAACCAAACATATATTCAGGCTTATTCAGACTTCAGAGACATGAAACGGTAGCAGTAACGACACATCTCTCCTTCCACATCCGCCTTTGCTGCTGCCTTCTTCCTTGTGTCATAGCGTCTTGCATTAGGTCATTTTACCGTTCTAAAAATCATGAATAGGTACCAATGGATATAAGGCTGTACTTCCTGGTATGTTAATATTTTACAAGACCTTGTTTGGAAATATTGGTTTGGTTGTGACGGGAGGCAAGGGTGGCGCCAGGGGAGGATATATGGAGCCTATTAGGTAAATAGATATAAGATGATCCTTTGATCTTTCAAACATGCATCTGCAATTTTTCCATTCACTTCGACAAGTTGGTTTGTATGTTTATGTGGTTCTTTTTGTGCTACTGCTTCAACTCTTTCAATTCAGTCCAAATTGAAATAGGTAAGATGCCATTTTGTTTCAGAAGGAATTTGCAGGAGTACTGCATATCACTACTGTAGAACATAAATTTTCTTATGTGGTTAGACTAAACTGTTAACTCATATTTGTCTCCTCTATCTTTACTGTATGAATGAAAACCCAGAACGGCATATCAACTTCGATATGATAACAGCTTTGAACAATAAGAAAAATAGCTATACAGTTACAAAAATACTCATGGCAATTAGAGGGCCATCATAACTGAGGGAATTGTATTATGATATGTTCATTCCAGGAAAATTATATTAGAGGTGTTAAGTGATTTATCCGGATAGCATAAAAGCCATGCATTGATTGAAACTCTCATGATTCAAGAACCCGATATTGTAGATCACCCAAAGCTCGATGCTAATTTATCTGGCCGTGGAAGTTTCTCTGTGCTCATTCCTCATTGTGTACTGGGTAGGTAATTTTCATGAAGTTTTCTATTTTTTGGGAGATGCTAGAGACTGACGAAGACCGGCCATGTGACCTCTATTTTATCTGCAATCTTTTTATGCTCACACCTCAGAAGTATTATTTTCATGTGTGGTCGTTAATACATATTTGAGGAAGGTGGAGACAGCGTTCGTTGACTTGCTCTGTACTGAAAATAAATCTATCATTCCTATTATCTCTCTTTACATGTGATTTGCTTTTGGCGTCCATTCACTTTTGGTTGCTCTTTCTCCTGGCAGGAGTCCTGAGAGTGTTACCCCCAGAGCGAACGGGGTGATAGTTTTCCCAACACATCATGTTTCTATTCTCCTTGCTTGGAAAAGTGCCATGTGAAAATTATATGGTACTAACTACTCATATTTCGAATCCATCATAAGGCCTATCCGCAAGATGCACGTATTCTTATGATATCTGCACTTTATTTGAAAAGGGGATTGTATTTTAGGGTTGCGTGCAGAGTGTGTTGTCAAAGTTTCTGATTCTTTTTCTCTTCAGGCTGCACAAACATGATATTTTCTTGACCGTAGAGTTCTTGGACTTCGAGATCAGATATTAATTAATGCCATTCTCTGGACCGGCTCAACGTTTGAACTCTACAGTGCTTTGCTAGCTCATTACATGTACAAACATGCCGCTGATGTATTACTTAGGTTATTTTTGTTATGGTTCCTCATCACCTGATATTTTAAGAAATTATATGTGGTTCACTATTCTAGGATAATCTCATGCTCATCCTACGCCAATTAGCTACATGTGAGCATTTCCTAATGTCCTTATTGTAGAGCAGTATTAATCTTAGTTGCGAAGTACTCCCATGGACAAAAGATTGTTCTGAGTAAGCTTTGCTCTTTTTTCTCGGTACAGAAAAGAAACTTTTTTCCGTAGCCTATCATCCAAGTATGAAAATGCTGAAACGTTGATACACTTCATTATCTTATGTCACACTTAAAAATATATCTTCTACACAGGTGTATGGTCTCTTCTCTTAGCCTTCGCATTTATGCATTGTTTCTCAATGCCACTTCTGTTCCAGATGCGCCTACGGGGTGTCGTAAATATATTTTAGTCTGATGGATCCATTGACATGCTAAGAAAATTAGAACGTGAACAACAACGAACGGCGCAGAAAAGCGCGCAAGGTCTTTCTAGTAAGGAATTATCAGCCAACCGAGACTTAGCAATTCCGTAGATTTTTTTACGCGATGCTCAATATGGGATGTGCTCAACTCAACATTGCTGCCATATTATCCGTAGATTTGATCTAGATTAACGGCTTTGATTAAATGTATCTACACATGTTTACTCTTTTATAAGTAGTTTAATAATAATGAATTGTAACTAGGTGATCTCGTCTGCTCCTCCCTTTTGAGTTTGCCGACTATCAGTTTGACGAAACACGACAAAAAGGGATGCCACATGACTCCTTCGTCTTTGCCTTTCGTGCATTTCGTCACTTCATTCTGATATGTACATAGATTCGGCAATCGACAATTTTTTTAGCATGTTTAGCCCCTGCCTCTCCATGTGGGGAAATTATGGATTTTTCGATAAAGCGAGTTGTATATTACTTAAAAAGCCTTAAGCGCTATACCCAGCCTCTGCATGTTGGGAAATTATTGATTTTTTGATAAAGCGAGTTTTATATTACTTAAAAAGGTTTAAGCACTATACCCAACCTCTTCATGTTGGGAAATTATGGATTTTTCGATAAAGCGAATTTTATATTACTTAAAAAGCTTTAAGCACTATACCCA